>JAAEAF010012866.1:0-13264 GCA_011037195.1 Triatoma infestans
AAAATGGTAATAGTTTTTTTTTTTATGATTCAATCAAATTCCAATGCTTTAGACTAGTACATTCTATAAGCTGAATAACTTTTGCAACAGAATTGCACGCAATTTAATAAAAAAGCAATACGGGTGCAGTCTTGGTATAAAACTTATATATTATTTTGATTAATTTCTCCCTTGCAGGAAGGACCCTGTCCCATTCAGCATCTCGTGTGAGACAGTTCAGATGAGAGAAGCTGGATATTGTGTATTCCAGACACTCAGTTCTTTTCTAGTTTTTCTAATTCCCATTACTTACAGATCTCCACAACAAGAGAAACCCATCTAAATTCCACCCCATTTCTCTTGCCTCAATGTTGACTTTGGTCTTAAGACAGATCGTGGCGACAAATGCTTACCATTTTGTTTAGGATAAGCCTTGCAGAAAATAAAATTCATGCCAAAAATGAGTTATATATTTTGCAACTCTGGCGAGGAATTTCTTGGGCTAAACATTAAATCTAGTACGTCTGTGACGAAAACGATCCTTTCGTGGATAGACATATTCCATCTATTTCTTTCCTATTCCCTTCTAATAAAACAATCCGCGATTAAGGTCTTGCAAAAAATAAAATTGAATTACTTGAACAAAAAAAATTGTTGCATATCTTATAACTCTGGCAAGGAATCCTTGGTTTCTGGCCTTCAGACATCAACTCAACACTTCCTCACGAAGTATTAACATTTCCCCGTCTATTTCTTTCCTGTTGTGCTTACACCCCTCCGGCTGCCCTACACTAACTTGGTAATATCTCGTATTTTATCCATCGTAGCGTGCATATTTATTTTGTTACTGACCGGTTTCGGATTTTCATCCATTGTCAGAGTAAATCTATCAGTTTCGTACAGAGAGTCCACTTCAAACGAAAACAATGCGTGTGAAGTGGACTCTCTGCACGAAATGGATAGATTTACTCTGACGATGGATGAAAATCCGTACCCGGAGAGGAACAAAATAAATTTGCATGCTACGACGGATAAAATACCAGATATTATCCAGCATTGCGGACCCATCCACATATTCAACCACTTTGTAATTACAACTCTCTTTACAAAAAAAAGTTCCAGTATCCATAAAAAATTAATATTTTAATCGTCGTCATGTGATTGTCGATTGTATCAAACACAACCTTACTTTTTCCTAAAAGCTTCCTATACAATTTTTATTTGAATTTGTTTTCCATTTATATACTGTTTATATCAATATAGCAAATTTTGAATTTTACACAGTCTACTATTATTTCTTCTTACAAACTAGTACTAGTTATTATTGAGAGAGAAAAAAGGCACTATATTACAATAGAGATCATTATATATCATTCCTTGCAAAATGATTCAAATTCCCTTAAAAAAAAAAAAAAAAAAAAAACGCTAGAACACATCTAATTTTATAAAATACCAGTATACATTTCTGAAACCTAAAATTTAATTTCTTTTAAATCTTCAACAATTTTATGTAAGATTTTTTTTTTTTATTACGTTCAATTTTATTTATCCACTAAATTCCTACTACATGTAATCTAAGAGAACTGATTATTATTGCTTCTATTAAGGACACTTATTATCTATAAAATATCTTTATTTAATTTGTTCCTTTGTGATCTTTCTTTTTAAGTTTTAAATTGAAAGTGAAGGCACTTTCTTAAGGCAGAATTGTTTTAAAGTTATTTTAAAAAAGAAATTAAAATACAAAGTATAATACGAATACAATTACATACTATTTGAGATTGTTCGAATTTGGTCCAAATTTGTTGGTATTCTAGAAAGACCTATTGACAATTTATTGGCAAAGTCTGAAGCTTGGAGAATGCAATCATACAAACTGTTAGAAGAATTGCTCTAAAAATAAAAAGAAAAATCAATGAAAATCTCAAAGCAAATAAATCAATCAAGAATTTTTTCAAGTAGAAAACTGCTCGTGATAAAAGGTTTTTCTTTGAACAAAGGACAAAAAAATCAGCTACTACATCGACATACATCGAGTGAAATGATACCTCGCAAACTATCGATATAATCCAAATAATCACTCTTGTATAATTCTTTATCAGCAACAATACAAAACTCAGTTCAGTTTCGTGTAGAACAAAACATGTAAGTATTTTGACATGGAAATAGCTATCCTTATTTTAAATACTAAAATAAGTTACCATAAATCTTTTGACCATAATTATTTGTTGTAATACAATTAATGACAAATCTATTATAAACAACATAAACAAATGTTAATAAAGCGTAAACATAATTAAGCGGTCCCAAATACACATAGACAAATTAAAACATATTTTAAAACACCTATTTTGATGGGGGCGTCCCTGAAGTTAGTTATTATTAGTTCATAAAAACAAACCAACAGACATTACGTGTAATGTTTTAATAAAAGTTTTACTTACATTTTCATAAAAATAGAATTGTGTGCCAAAATAGTAAGTTTGTCTTTTTGTTTGTTTGAAAAAAATAAGTGAACGATGTGATTTTTACAGGGAAAACTCAAAATGGCCGGTCTGAAAACGGTGATTATATTATGTTGAATGAATCTTTTCAAAAATATTTAAAAAAAAAAAAAAAAATTTAATAATAACAACAATAATAATAAAACTATAAACAAAAACGAAAAAAAATAAAAACCTTTTATTTTAAATATAGACACTATTTTTTTTATCATGTTTTTCAACTTTCTTTTACGAATATTTATTAAACAATAAATTACATGCTAATTGAATGGAATCTTGCAACTTATGTCAAAAATGGCGACAATGAATTTATTTATTTAATTTTTTATAGACGAAAACAAGTGAGTGAATATTCTTCATTTCATATTTTATATGAATTGTTTTCTTTTCTTTTTTTTTATAATGCAAAGTATTGTAGGTCCAGTGCGTCCTTAAACATTGTCAATTATTGAATTAATATTCATTTAATAAAGAATTTTAGCATTAATATTTAGGGCGATGACAAGGAAATAACAATCTTTACTGTTTATCTATCAGCTTTTTTTAAGCAGATGTTTTGTTTCGTCCAGCCAATTAGCGACCATTAGAAGTAATCATATCTTTTTTTGATAGTTGATTTTTTGGAATTGAATATGAAGTATCGTGGGATCAATGGCTGACATTACTTCCAATTATTGCTATTACTTATTTTCTTATGGGGAGTGAAGTTGTTCGCGTCCGAGATTGTTCTCACATGCCCACTGGTTATCCAACTAAACGAACATCAATCGCCAGCGGAGCCATATAATATTTTATATGAGCCGCTCTTGGCAGAATGGTAGAATAGCCAAAAAAACTTAATTTCATTATTAATTTCGGTATCAGGTTCAACATGACGGACATACGGCTAACAGGCTAACACCGGTATTCCGCTTTTACTCTTATATTGTCGGAATTTCCATTCATATGTCGCCGGTTCTAATTCATAAAGCCCACAGTTTTCTCAACTTCAGCGAACTGATTGTGGTTTGCCAAACCATTCCAAAGGCAATTTGGAAAATATTTTAATAAATCAGTTTTTGAGAAAATCTAAAAGATTTCTTAGATAAAATAATTTATCAATGACAAATGATATTATGCCAAATAGAGTTATAAAAATATATATTTTAGAAAAGTGCATTTAAATTCTCATACTTACATTAACGAAATTTAAGAATTGGTAAATCTTAAAATAAGTGGGACGGATGTTAGCCGAATGTCAGCAAGTTGGACCCATCATAGTAACCACTCATACCTTTATTTTTTACGTCTACACAATAATCGTTAATTTATTTTTAATATCATCATTTCATTATTATAAATTGGATCCCCAATCCCATTAGCAATGGTTATTAAGAATAATAACATTCCCTTAACAACCACTTAGCAAATCTTTTTAAAATGTATTTACAATGGAGTAATATTTCTTCTAGTTTATTGATACGTTATATTATTTAGTCAACACCGTTTTTGTATGTGACACTTTCAGATTTAGAAGAAGTTCTGAAGGACAACGCAATATGGCTAAATGTCTTCTACTAGCTGGGTAACGACCTTAGAACTAGCAAGAATGATAACCAGGTATACGGTTACATCAAAAATTTATCGCTCGTCAAAACGCTCGTTGTTTGTCTGTCTAATCTCCTTAATCAGTATAATTGAAATATAATATTTATGAATACAAGCATCAATAGTGCGGGTTTTCTTTCTACAAAACACCACCATTTTTCTACGACTGCATTGTTTTCACAAAGATTCCTGGGTTCTCAAGCGTTCTCGAATCTTTAAGTTACAAATCTAAGCAACTGCGAAATTTATTGAGAAAACATCGTCAGAAACTATCATGAAGTAACCTTAAGAACTACATAAAATAGATTTACCAATGTAGGCTGCCTTCATATAGCCTGCAGCAATGTGCTGGTAACTGCTGGAAGGGAAAAAAATTTCACGCCTTAAGATATAAGCAAGTAAGGAAAGGTTGCTTACAAGCGTTTAAGTCGCCAGTTTTAAATCTGCCTGTACTTGCGCACTTTCCATGGTTGTCCAAACTTTCAAATATCAATCATCCGAACAAAAGTAATATAAAGTAATTAATTACCTTGCTAGTAAAATGTCCATTATTTATGTGAGATGTTTCCCATGGTCGATACCTCATACTAGATTCAAGTCTACCTTTCTCGACGATTCCGTTCAGTCCTTCTCGAATCGTCCTTTCCATTTCCAACTGAAATAAAGCAGCAGTAATGTTAAATAACTCCGCCATTCTTCTGACAAACAATAAAATTATAAACTTCTTTAAGCAAAATAGAACATTATTATACCTTCCGATCCACATAACTGAGACGTCTCATTTTTGCTCCACTTTCATTCTTATAAGACAAACTGGCCGCTGTACCTTCCAGTGTGAAACTTTCATTTCCTTCTCCAGTTAACTGAATATCTTCATTAGAAGATAGTGGACCATAGTCATTAAGATTAGTAGATGGCCTTTTTTCAAACTGACCATTTTTAACAATAGAAGATAAATCCCCTTCTCTGGAAACATAAAAATTCGGTGTGAAACACTCACACAACTTTCTCTTACTGCAGTAAATACAATCATAAAATTAACAAATTTTCTTTCTACTTGGAAATGTTTACACAATTGCCCTGACATAAGTATAGAAGTGGTGGGGTATATCTATATATTGGCTGACCTAGATAGCAATTGTATGCCTTCACAGTGGTTGTGCCGTATATATTACACTGAAAAGATAGTTTCAGAGAAAAAAAAAATTAATAAGTTGTTTTTCCAGAACCCCTCAACAATAAATTTAACCCGTAAACATATTTTACATAAAACAGAAAATTTTCAATTTTCCTCGATTGGATTTTGACCGAAATCCTTAAGTCGGATTTTGGTGATAGCGTTCATTTTTATACGATTGTGTTCAGAAGAAGCAGATCTTAGCTACAAGATTTTTTTCCAACACATAGAGCCGCTAAAAATACTTGAGGTTGTATTTAAAATGGCAAATCAACAAAAAGACCGCCTAATCAAATTAAATATATAAATGTTTAATATTCCAAAATACTACATCAGTGATCCAAGTATGAGGCCGCGCTTCTTTATACTTTGGTCAAAACGGAAATTCCATCCAATTTGCAATAGATTTCTAGAAAGTTGTTGCCACAAGTTGGAGAAGAAAACGTCAAGAATCTTAAAAACCAAGTTCGTCTCGAAGATTAATAAGATTCCCGAAATATGCTCCCAGATTTTCGTTGAATAGAACCAGAAATTTTATGTTAAATTACCCAATAATAAAATTGTGTAGATTTTCAATCATAAGAGAAACATCTTTCACTGGACTTCTCATTGAATCGTGCAGTACATGTAGTCCATTCGTCGCTAAATGCCTAGTGGTAGTGGACTCCATTTGTTCGGTTCTGGTTTTGGACATTTGGCCCAAATTTGACAATGGTGATACTCTTATAGAACGGTCCCCGATCACTGTTGTCTGCATAACTGGTGATCCTGCCACATTTACCGCTGGCACATTTAAACGTCTATTAATTGGAACACGTGTGCAGTTCATAACTGAAGTGTCTGATGAGGCTGCACTTAACGTTCTTATACTATCCTGCCAACGTTTTACCTGAAAATATAAAAAGAATCTAAATTACTTTATGTTTTACCAGCACAGAGCAAATAATATCAAATCGTGAAAGATATTTTTAAACTGCGAGCGTGTGACTTAGCAGGCAACAGTTACAAGCCTAGCACTTAGTTCGCACTTTCTGCATTGTACTTCGTGCGTGCAATGCGAAGATCTCATCCTCATCTAAAAGGGTAATTTAAATACATGCTACAACCCAGGAAACGATAAGTAGGTGTATGTAGGGGATAAGTAGGTAGTATATTGTAAGTGACTAACTTTTTTTTGTAGAAGATAATGGAATACGATGATTTTTAAACCATAGCAATATTGATTGAATTAACCATGATATTAGTAAAAAAAAAAAACATCCCATTGTTAACTCTGATACGATTTCTGATCATTCATTATCATTATTGAAAGTAATAAATCTGGTATAACACACTCACACGACTTTCTCATACTGCAATTTATTTATATACTCATACTTGACTAATTCTATTCAAACTTGTAATTACCTGAAGGTCATATAAATGGGACAAAGTGAAATATATAAAAAACCTTTTTTCGGGGAAAGCAAATCGCTGGAGCCGTTTTAGAAAAATAGCGGAAAACTGAATAAATCTGCACGGTAAAAAGGCACTTCCGGTTACCGATTTTCTTCAATCTGGGAATTCTGGCATCATATATAATTATAATTAATATTATAGTTGATAGAATTATATAATAAACTGAAATAGCACATTAGAAGAAAACTCTAACCCCAACATACTTCTAAAAGTCCCATTAAATTAATTCTTCCAGAGAAATGTTTCAAATAAAAGTTGTAGATCCTTGAATGTATAGTTGATATAGGTTTAAAAAAAACCTAATAACCTATAGTTATATAATAAAAATAACTTTAAAAAAACCTATAGTTATATAGGTTTCAAAAAAAAAAATCGTTGGAGCCATTTTCGAGAAAATCGCAAAAACGTGAAAAATCCATTCGGTAAAGTGTTACTTCCGGTTGATTTCAATAAAAACCTTACAGTCGGGTCCCAATATTAGCACTTATACTGAATATCAAGTCAAACTTTTTGCGATTTTATGGTTTGAGTTATGCTGAGCACAAACACACAGCCAGACAGACACACATATACAAATGTTCAAAAACCTGCTTCTTCGCTCTCAGGATATCTCAAAACGTATATATCCGATGAAAAACCGGTATCAAAAATTGGACACAATCGCAATACTTCCTCTTACAACCATAAGAGAAAGTACGAAAAATTATCCTCGGAAATTCTGGGGATCCTACATAATAATAATCGGTAATTATGCAGAAGCAGTCCCCCAAGATGGCCGACCACTAAATTTACCTTCTCACCCCCTTCTATCACAGTCACTACAAACTCCAAAACATCGATAATCTCATTTACGATTATTTATCGCCTTGTTACACCTACTGCAAGTAGTAAAATAATTTAGCCATCTTTTTGGCAACAGTTTCCACACCACCTTTGAGGTATGTTGCTCGGCGCGTGTCGCTTTTTTATTAGGTGACCGATCACCAGAATAAATGAGCTGCCAGTCAATAATTATAAATATTCAATAGATACAAATTACGGATTAAAATTTAAATGTATTCTGTATTTGGAATGTATTAACTCAGTTTTCCTACTTTCACTAGGAGAAATGAGAATCTATTTATTAATTACAATTAGGCACCAATGAAAAATATTCTTAAAAGTATATTATTTAACAAATTAGAAATTAAATTCTATTTCCGGTTTTACATTTATTAACTCATCTTTCCTAGCCCTATTATAATACCTTCAGCTGAAACAAATTGATTAGCACAAATATATCTACTAATAAAAATTAAATCTCTTTCATAACTAACATGCGTACAAAAAAAAAATAAAAAAGAAATATTTACAACCCAAAACAATAATTGTTAGTAATTTAACTTCAATAGCTTCATTCTAATAAGCATTTACAAAAATAAAATGCAGAATAAATCGAATTAAATCATTACATTTATTTGACATAATTTTGCAGACTTAGGAAATTAAAGAAAAAAGACGATAGTGTTGATAAAATAGCATATTTTAGTCAATCTATTCCATCAGTTCAAACAAAAGCATTTAATTTTCACGTGTAAGATGGGTTTCAATACTCGCTAAGAATACTACCAAAAATTATATACTTGTATGAGGAAGATAGTCTTTCTAAGTAAATTTTCTAAGGGAAGTCCTGGAAGTAATGTGCCAAGTTGGATATAATGTTTAAAGAGAAAATAATAATGAAATAATTGTAAAACATGCAAATAGTTTATTAAGAAAATGTTAAAGCTTAAAACAAGGGAAAGAAATGAATTATTGTAGAAAATTTTATATATGAAATTAACATTAATAAGAAGAAAAGAATTCGATATATACATAATCGAAGTATTTAACCCAGCACATGAGTGATAGAAGAGTGGGAGTGAGAAGGTTAGTAAATTTAGTGGTCGGCCATCTTGGGGGACTGCTTCTGCATAATTACCTAATAATCTTACCTAGCATTAGTCATTATTATTGTGGTCATCCTAGCATTAGTCATTATTATTGTGGTCATATCGTTGAATTATCAACTGAAACACATGTTTTCCTCACACATTAGTTCGAAAAAATTTGAAAAACGAAATCCATCCACGCAATTGCAATTTACTATTGGTAATTATATCTAATCTGAAAAGCCAATTTTACTCTTCCAGGAGGGGGGGGGCTTCATGAACGCTAGGCTTCATTCCAATTTAATGTACGGTATCATCATATAAATAAATAATGTTAAGAGCAACTAAACGTTTAGCGAAAATACCAAATCTGAACAAGATCTGATATTAGAAATGTGAGAATTGTAACAAAGACAATAATAAATGTTGCAAACCATTTTTTTATAATTATTGCTTGGAAAATCGTAGGATATATCCGAGATCGAACTTTCACACATGCAATACGAATGATTGGTTGGCTGAGGGACAACGATCCCGCTGTTTTCGACTGGATATTTACCTTGAAACATTCATATATTTAACCCGGAACAAACACTGAATGGCGTGGCGATGGTTCTTGGCAAAGCCCCAATTATTAAATTTACTACTAATAAAACTTTAAAGCCACAAATAACCGTCAACGAGGGCTATTAACAGCTTGGATTATTCATTATTTTAAATTAAACCTTGTTTCATTAAGAAAAAACAAACACATTGGTAATTAGATCAATTTCATGGAGCCTGACCTCTTTTCCTATTTGTGCTATATATAATAATAGAAAGGGCAGCTATTTATATAAAAATATTTCAATTAATACGATTCTTTGAAATTATGATATTAATTTATCGTACATTTGCTTTATCTGTGTGAGATAGACCCAACCCTTCAACAAACATATCTTACGCATTATCCATTCTGAGTAAACACAAACAATGAAGGTCTGATGTAAATATTGTAAGTCTGATAATGTACTCAAAAAATTACGTGCTAACTGTTTTATTTTAAATTATTTAGTTTTTTATTTTCTTTTTTAATCGTAGAAAGTTGTTTTAAAAAACTATTTGAATATAAAAGAAAGAATTTCATGATACTGTGTTTATCTATGACCTGGGAGGTCAAAGCCCCTTTGCATGTTATAAAGAAAATTAATGATGGGAAAATATCATACAATGGTTATAGTTATGTATATTATATTATTCAATTATCCTTTATTAACAAGCCTACACCATTAACGACTTTCATGATAAAAAAAAATTATCGCCATGATTAAAATTTTTACATCCCTCAGAAATTAAAAGCATAAAATAAGGTAGGATATTCAGCAAAAAAAAAATCTTTTACCTTCATAAATGAATCATCATTTGAATTAGGATTGCTAGCAGAGTTTTTGCTTTGTTGTGATGTCACTTTGGAGTCTGTTGACGGTGTAGAAAGAAATCTGGCATGTGGCAAACATGAATCAGAAACATTACTATGTGAAACAATACCTAAATTATTTTGGATGGTTGGTGTTGAGGGCAGACCTTTGAAATTGCAACAATTACAATGTGATTCACATTTCAGCCTCAATTCAGCTATCCTATTCTCAGCTTCGGCATACTTCAATCGCAAAGAATGATTAGATTCTTGTAATTCAGTAATCAGTACATCTTTAAACTTAAGATCTTCAATAAGTTCTGTTAATCTTTTTTGTTCTTTTGTACTATTTAGGCTGGTATTACTTTCTGAATGAACATAGCCAGAATCTTTACAAACAGAACCTTGACTACCACTGCCTATTGTGTCCGTAGATATTGTCAACTTTTTCTTGTTGTGTAGTTCTTCGTCCAAGCTAGAAACATCAAGAAGTGAATAAGACCGTCTATCTTTCAATTTAACTGGAGTTGAACAATTAATTTTATCTCCTTGACTAAATGAATCATCCAATTCAGATAGCTCAGACAGCCTATCTTCATAAATAAAATTATCGGTATCAAACATTTTCCATAACATACAAAAAAATAACTAATTAAAAAACAAATTGTCACTGTAAGAAAGCACAACAAATCATTAAAAAACAAGAAGAAAAAAACAATCGAAAGTACTTATTTGTATATGCAACTAGTTTCTGGATAAGAATGTTGTAATTTGGTTCACAAATCAACTTAAACAACTGAATCCTAAGGGTGAGTGAATCAGAGTATACTTTTACGATAATTTCCCATATCACATGTTTTAATGCTATACAATACAATGCAGCCAACAACTAAATTTTTTTTGTCATGTTTTTCTAATATTCTATAAACAGTTTTTCTTAAACGAGAATAATTAAATACTTCAGCTTTAGTAATACAAAATATTATGCGGTTATATTAATTTACAAAATATGGAGATTAAAATTAGATTACAAAAGTCCTGATTTGTATAATAAAGTGTTTTATACAAATTAAGGACTTTTGTCGTTTGACTTTAACCATCATATTTTGTAATAAACAAATCATACATACAGTATATTAATTTAGTTCTTTAAAATTTCATTACCGATATTTTTTATGAAGGGGTCTCTAAATAATTTTTACTGTAGTGGAGAAGTTTTTGCAACTTGCGTTAGATCAATGAGCGCTGATAAACTGACTTTTACGATGCTGAGTATCTCTGAGGGTGTACTAAAACTTCTACTTCATTTACACCTCTGCGAACTAGGCAATACTTTCTTACAAATTTACGACATTAAAATCTATTGTTTTAATTGACTTACGCTTCTTCATGGACACTTTACTACATGGGTTCAATAAAAATAACGTAATTTCTTTAAATTAATCTAAAATAACAAATTTACTCAGTGAACAGTTAATGATTTTTAAAATTTGGCGTTGAACTTTCAATTGGGACTGGGAAGAGCTTTTGTTTACCTTAAACATAAACAGTATCATATCTTAAAAATAAAAAATTGGAGAGTGGTTCAGGCACCTATCTGATCCTTTCACTACTAGTAGCACTTTTCTCCTCAATTTCAAATCAAGGAATCTCTTTCAAAGAATTTTTTGGACACGCCGTCTGCAACATAAGGAGGCCAAAATATTTTTCTGGTACATAAAGAGAGGGACGGCCCTCACGCGATGTTCTAGTGGCTAGCGCACTTGCCTTTCATGCGAGAATTCAGGGTTCGATTCCCGTGAGGGCAAAGTCGTGCTGTCTCGGTTCAGCGCACTGTAACTTCCATGTTTCTACAGTGTTATCCCTCTGGTGCCATAGGTCTATCACCTCTTCCATGTAAGGCCTCTGAGGAATCTTAAATCTAAGATTTCTACATATCCTCCTCCTCCTTTGCCTGGTAACTTAGCAGACTACCAAATCTCTTTTTAATGGTAGCATCGCAGTCCGTTAAGAGATGTATTGGAGTTTCCACCATTTCCCTACGGACTCTGCACATGCTAACATCTTCTAACTCAGCTTCTTCAAGTTAGAATCTACAATGCTCCGTGAGAAAACCCTTAAGCATGCGGAGCTTGTTCTTATTCTTCCTTAGATTGATGCATGCTTCAGATCTTCGTCCTCACGCACTGGTCTAGTGGCTAGCAGAATCCAGGGTTCGTTTCCCGTGAGGGCAAAGTCGATGCTGACCCAGCATCTTGATAAAAAGTGGGAAGCTACAGTTAGAAGCGTCCTAGGTAGCGAAGGCCGGAACTAAACGGCGTGGGAACTGCGGCATGCTTACCACACGTCCTCCTATTCAAGCCTTGGCCCTATATGGGTTGTTGCGCCATAGGGATAAAGAGAGGGACGTTTTAAAAAATGAACAAGTCCTCTGCAAATACGTGGCGTTTTAATATTTGTCTGTAGGTTAGGATCGTTTTAGATTGTTTATTTTCCTAACCCATCATATTTTCAACTCAAGGCGGCGAAAAGTGTTCCAAGCACCTCATTCAATGGGAAAAATTGTGAAGTGCTCACAATTTGGGGCCCATATGGCCTAAATGCAGCTATTCTTCGTGTGAAAGCTCGATGCTACTGCAGTTTTGGAAACGTCGCGGAGTCTCTAAGTTAGTAAAAAAAAAAATTATCAAAAAACTACAAAAATACTGAATAAATATCATTTTTATTACACATGTTTGTTTTTTAAATCAGTAAACATAGCATAGTTTAGCAAAGAAAAACATTTTGTTTTTATAATTTTTTTTTCTCATATAAATTATTACAAATTGAATGTATAATTCATATATTAAGAATAAAGAAAACAAAAGAAATAAAGTTAAGTAGCGAAGTTTAAGACGAGATAAAAATTGAATTATAACAAATACAGCACAATTTGCTTGGGTGTGTATAGAAGCAATAATGTTAAAAAAAGGAATAGGAAGAAGATATAGAAGTGAAATAAAGAACTATAAGTAGAATGATGAACAAAAATGAACAATAAAAAAAAGGAACATTTAGATAAAGGACGGCTCCCTTATGGAGTCCTGCCAAAGAAATATCAATAAAATTAAGAAGAAAAAAAAAACGCGCTTAAAGCGTGCACCACGGCCATACATATAATTTAATATATTTTAATAAATATAATTATATGTTTTAAGAGATTTTAATGCTCTTGTCATTTTTTTTTTTTATAATAATTTTTTTCTCTATTTAA
>JAAEAF010012867.1:0-18847 GCA_011037195.1 Triatoma infestans
TTTGGTTCATAATTTGATAATTTCAAATTAAATATATTTTTATATTTCTGGCATCCATCACACATAACTCCCTAGAATTCAGCAGAAATCAATTTTCCGGGTTAAAAGAAACACGTTGGGAACATTTTCGAGAAAATCACGAAAAATTTGGAAAAAAAAACCTCAGTAAAGTCGAACTTTCGGTTGATGGATTTTCCCGAAACGTTTATTTCTAATGCGGAATACAATGTCTGAGCTTCGTGTGACTTTTCGTTTATTGAAAATAACATTTGTAAATAACAATTTGTTTGGTTATTATATATTTGTATGTATGTTTTTGAGGGCGTCCTATATTTAAGACCAGCGTCATGTAGGAGGTTTTAGTCTTCATAACTTTATGAAGTCAATTATTAAAAAAATAAAAAATAAAATGTATTTCCTTTATAATTTACAATA
Organism: Triatoma infestans; assembly: GCA_011037195.1. Lineage (NCBI taxonomy): Eukaryota > Metazoa > Arthropoda > Insecta > Hemiptera > Reduviidae > Triatoma > Triatoma infestans. The sequence goes on from JAAEAF010012867.1 coordinate 436, forward strand.
ATTGAAAGGTAATAACATTTTTAATTTTTATTATATTTAATCAAATATTTGTTATGTAATCAAATATTACACTTTCGGCGGTCTGGTTGTGGTTTTAGTATGGCATAGTCCTGCACTAGTCTCTGCTTTTCATGGCGGCTCAACCAAGTTGATCCAAACGGTCTACATTCGTACTTTATTTATCTACATCAACTTTATTTGCTCTGTGCAAGTCTATGTTATTAAACTGTTTAACAAAAACATCCTGATGATGGGCAAACACCCGGAACTGGTCGATGACCACAAAAAGAAGCAGGCTTTCCAGCTCACGTCTCTGATGCTTTCCAGCTCAGCGGAACCAACCACCACAACAACTATGGAGCCAGTGAGGCTAATACCTTAACAATTATTATCATTTTTTTTTTTTTGAATAAATTTTCAAAAATAAAGTCGCGGTTAATGGATTTTAATCGCACCTTTCGCATAGAATGTAAAAGAAGAACAAGTTTGCAGTTATTGCGTTTTCTCGCATTTTTTTTTCATATTTTCCCATAAACAGATTAATCGTACTTAGAGGCCGCTAAGCCGCCCCCCATGTATTTAGGTGAAAATTCAATTTTGTAAATAACTTGACAATATCGCATTATTTCTTCATGGAGCAAAGTAAAGACGCATGCACCACAATTTCTTGATTAATGGCTAATAAAATTGGGAGAATTAAAAACCTTAAAGCCGGAATGATATATAGCATTTTTTTCAAGAAGACATAATTAATTAAGATCTAAAAATTAAACATGACAGAATTAACAATAGAATAATCAATTTATATTGCTATAAATAAAGATTTCCTCTACAACTTATACGCCAATTGATAACGAACATATATATCCGTCTGTTGCCCGACCATGACTTTCTGCAAAACATTAAAGTCTCACCGTGAAAACAACACAGGTTGACCTGCTTATATCTAGCTGTCCTTAAAAACACAGATGAAGGTGAGAATTTATTATTGTTGTATTCAACGGCAACCGGCATTTTTTCAAGGGCGGCCATATAAATAAGGATATTTAGAAATACGCTTTTTATCAGCTGTTGACCTAAGCAAATTTTTTAAATAATGTTTAATAACAAAAAGGATGTTACTATTTTTATAAAAGGCCTAGAAATATCTTGGTTTGTAACCACTCACACGCTTTCTCTTTCATTGCAAACCTCACATTGTTTATTGAAAATTTTATCAAACGAACTGTAAATAAAACCTATACTGTTTTAAGTGGTAAATACAAGGGGGGGTGCAAAGCCTACGTCTCAGTTAAAAAACTGAAAACTCATTTACATATGCAGTATGTATCCAAGATTAAAGGAATATCATCGAAGCTGTTTTCAATTAAATCACGAAAAATTCAAAATCCTATTTGACCTGGCAAAAAGATTTCCGCACAAAAATCCATCAATCGGAAATGCGAATTAAATAGAATGTTTTTTTCTGTCAGGTTTTCACAAATTTATCAAAAATGGTTTCGAAATTCTCTTTATACTTTGAATACTATCTACACACATAAATCCTTGTCATTCATTTTTTAAATAAAAAAAAAAACTGTACGGGAAAATTAATTTTTTAGAGGGGATATTTAAATATTATTTTAGTATAATTAATATCGTCTCAGGTACCCATAACTTACAAAATCCTCGATCCTTGGCTTCGTCAATGGAAAATCGAGGTAAATCAACCAAAATCCAAATACAATATAGTATTGACATTAAATCGCAGAACATTCCCTCCTAATAATATTCCAATTCCCACTACGAATCAAGTGAGGATATCTCGGACTCTATCTAGACAAAAGACTCACATGGAGCCCCATACTCGACTAAAACGGATAGACTGTAAGAATAGATACAAAATGTTAAAACGATTTTAGTCGACAAACTTTCCGAAGTGGCTCTAGCGAATAAAAGATAACAATGCAGCCAAACGAACTAATCTCAACCGCATAGACTAACTCTCCAATCCACAATCCAAACCATAGTAAATGCACCATTATACATCTCCTAAATGAAGGAAAAGGATTGTGAGATTCGGTCTTTTTAAAAAATAAGAAAACTTAAATTCTTGTCAACGTTTCGACAAACGAGTCTTTTTCAAGGCATAAAAAAAAAAACTGTTAAATAATCTTCAGAACATAACTATACATAAGTTTTTAAATTTATGTTTTGAAGATTTTAACAGTTTTTTTTTTTTTATGCCTTGAAAAGGACCATATATTTGTCGAAACGTTGGCAAGAATTTAAGTTTTCTTATTTTTTAGGAAGACCGAATTTCACAATCCTTTTCCTTCGTATAAGAACGGTCGAGAAGAATCTTCCACGTCTCCTAAGTATTCCATTTGTCCCTGATTTAGCACAATCCCGCTACATTAAATTCCATACCAAATTATCCACTCACTACAATCCATTAATCCTCTTCTATCCTCCAGAGCAATCCGTACCATCCCTCTTCGAAGACTCAGGCGGGATCATTTGATGGCATAACGTTGATCCCCTAGGTTGGTTGTCATACTGGTTTAATAGCTAACTTAAAGCTACCAACACTGGAAGGTCGCCATTCAAGTTATCACGTGTTTGTGTTTATATTATATACGTATAAGTAAGCAATTTTCATATTATCATTTTTGCTTGTTGCATTTTTGTGTATATAGTAGCAAAATAAAGTAAAGTTAAAAAAAAGAAAGAAAGTATAAATAATGGTTCGACTACCTTTATAATTTTAAGATACGTTTAAAGTATTGCTAGATTTTCAAATTTGATGAATACCGCTTAACCGATAGTAGGTACAACTTATAGTATAGGTTTCAGAATTTATTTGAATTGTCTCGAAAATGGTACCATTAAGTTTCATATAAATATATTTCTTTTATTTCAAGTAACGTGGTGTGTTATGTACGGTTCTCTACCATGTATATAGTAAAGGACAAACTTATTTAACATTTATTAAAATCCCAAATTAATAGATTCAAATATTATCTTGGGAAAACTGATATTTGGGACGGTAGCGGTAAGTATTTTCCTCTAAAGTACTACTACAATACAATGTATGGTTCTGCCACCTATATAATATTAATATAACATACGAAGCATTGCAAATTTGAAGAATATCGATGTATCGGATCTGCGATACTGTATCGCAATTTTTTTTTCGAAAAAAGTTACAAAGATTTTCTTTTAACTTGAAATACTAAACCGAAAAAATTTGATTTTAGGTAGTTATGCGAAATTTGTAGCTTAAATTTCAAATATTGTATGGAGTTATTCAATAAAATTCTCTTCAAGACTCTAATCACTTCTCTGTAGTTGCCTAGAGGTTAATAGCTAGGTTCTTGTGCCCTCTCCCACCACATTTACGTATATTTTAGGACGAATTAGTACAGTTTGATGTTTAAAGGAAATTTAACATTTATATATGTTTTAAAAAGAATAATGAGCAAGTTTAAAAGAAGTATTTCACACCAGTTCTCAAAACCCATGAACGTTACAAAAAAAAAAAAAAAAATTCACATTCAGTGAGACCTTCCGACATTTATTTCTAATGAAAACTTACTTTCGTAAAATTGACAGGATCCCCCCCACCCCAGCAAAGCGGCAGAGTGGCAAAAGCAAAAGTATAAAACAAATGTAGAAGTCTACAGTATTTTGTAATTTTGTTAAGCGCATCACATACATTTGGCGCCCAATCTTGCGGCCAAGGCGGCCATTATGATCCAAATACTTGATCTATCCATTCCTGCCTTACAAACTCCTATAAACCGACAATTTTTGATTTATTTTTAAGTTATACTACTTTTATTGCTTTCACACATTGCGGCATGAGAATTTTATGTGTTAAAAATAAGTTTATGTATTAAAATTACAAAAAAAAAAAAAAAATTCGCTGATTTTAATACAACATTCAACACCGAATTCGAAAACAAATTGAAATGTTTTGACAATGGCGGTCGGTGCCTTTACTTACTCAAAGACAAGCGGAAACCTAGCAACAGTGGTAGCAATTGTTTAATGAAACAAAATAAGCCAAAAAATCTGCATGAAGATGTGATTGCATAGAAAACAGGTATATTTTGTTCGTCCGGGAATGAAATCTTATCGTGTTAAACGATATTTGTTTCGTGTTAAAAGGAAAAAAAAATGTATGGAATTACAAAGTATTTTGTCGGGGCAGTAGTATGATTTCGTGTTATCCGATTCATTTCATGTTAAGCGTTTTCGTGTTAAAACCGTTTTCACTGTGCAATAAATCACTTCCCTGGTGATGAATAGATTAGCTAATCGAAAGCTGGATGAAAAAAACAAAATTATAGAAATTCACTTTTTAACTACACCTGAAGATCCCGGTTTTGTCAACGACCTTCGCAAAAACCCGATATAACAAACTTCACAGTCACCTACCTCTCCATCCAAATACCCTCCACCCTTGTCCTTTGTTCAAACTGAATCCTTAATCCCCAAAGGCAGTTGGCCCTGCGACCACTTGGGATAGCTAATAGCAGTTATCAGTACATAATAATTGCCATTCATAGTATTTAGTGTTCAGTTTTCTTTCTATAGGATTTTTTTTTTTTTTTAATTTAAGGCGTCTCAACATCAGTAGTCATTTGTGCCCGGAGCCTTCTCAGTGCACTGCCGGCCTCCGGACAGTGTTCTCCCGTTACAGACAACAATGTCCATCACCGGAGGTGAGCTGTAGGGGCTCCCAGGAAGAGAAAATCTAAGGGTAGCACGGCTGGATTCGAATCCGTGATCTCCGCGTTGGTAGTACCGCGCGCTACCACTGAGCTAATCCCTTCCCTGTTTTACTTGTTGCATTTATATTTTGAAGTGGTAAATATTCAATAAATAATTATTTAAAAAAATGCAGCTACTCCATGACATCCATCGAAAAAAATAAACAAAAAGAATATATAAAGACAGTTTGGGGGACAAGTACCTACCCAAACAGTTAGTAGGAGTAATTTGTAATCCAGAAGAAAGCGCCAAAAACATTGAACTAATCGTATATAAAATTTGAAATTTAAACGCCACGAAATTCCGCAGAACTAACTATAATTAATTTTTATGATCTTTGTAGTTAGTATCCCAAGTTTAAAGAAACTTGTAGCAGTTTTTCGAAGAAATTTTAATCTATTCTGTAAAGTCGCATTCTTATGCTTATTATTGAAATTTCAAATTCTAGCAATGTTGTTAATATATATTAATATTGTATAGATAGTAGAACCTATACATTGCACTGAGATCGTGCTTTAGAGGAAAACTAACGTGTTGTCAAGTTGCGGAGATAATACTCGTACATAAACGGAATACAGTTCGAGGTTCCTGCTACGCTTTTTATTTTGAGATATTATCTACACCATTCGTTAAAACAGATTTTTCCACACTCAAAGAGCCGGAAAATACATTATATTTCCCGTATAAACTCAATTTCCGAAATTTGACAGCATCTTCGTCTTAACAGGAGTAAGAACAATAAATAAAAAATTTGTTGTAGTAGTTATTCTGCTGGAACCTTCTAAAGGCACTGCTAGTCTCCAGGCAGTGTGCTCTTGTTAAGCAAAACTATCCATCATCAGGCAATGAGCTGTAGAGAAGTTTCTACGAAGTGAAAAGCTACGTGTAGAATGGCTAGATTTGATCCCGCGACCTCCGCTAATGTTGTGGAAAGCTAAATGCATGATGACTTTAGAGCCAGCTTTTTTCTTTTTCTTTTTTTTTTTTTTTTTGTGAAAAGCAATGAATGTTGATGTTCACCATCACTGAGCTAATCCGTTCTCTGGATGCGCTTCGAAGTACTTTTATTTTCTTTCTTTTTTCATTGTCTATAGGGAGGGACCAAAGCTATCCAAAGCCCTTCTAGGCCCATAGCTACCCCAAAGTTCGGAGCTTTCTCAGTGTACTGCCGGCCTCCGGTAAGTGTTCTCCCGTTACAAACAACACTGTCCATCACCGGGCAGTGAGCTGTAAGAGGCTCATACCGTGAAAGAACAAAATCTAAGGGCAGCAGCTGGACTCGAACCCAGGACCCCCCGCACTGCTAATCCAGCGCGCTACCACTGAGCTAATCCCTTCCCTTTCGAAGTACTTAAGAAGTACTGCTGTTGTTTGCAATTGTTAACAAAGAGAGATTTTATTCTGGCATATTTTCCTAGTATTAGAGATATTTTCCGTGATAGCTTGCTTCTTTTTATGGTCATCGAACGTTCGCCCATCATCAGGATGCGTTTTTCAAACAGTGTGATAATATAGATTTGCTCTGTGCATTTTTTGTGTTAAAACCAAAAAAAAAAAACAAAAAACGATTGCTTTAGTTGTGCAATTTATCTACAGGATAACGCTATCTTCTATCTATCTTCCTGTCAGAATGATTGCACTGGCCACTTTGCACACCCATATGTAAGGGAAAGTAAAAACAAATTTCTGAATTCAATTGCAACAAAATGTCGCAACTTCAACTTGAGAATAAACTTTGTAGTAATTCTGATATTTTTCTTTAATACTAAATATCAAATTTTTTACCACTTTTGTAAAAATAATATATACATTTAAACAATTTACATTATTATTTAAATACAACTGTTAAAACTAAAACAATGAAAAAAAAAAAAATTGTAAATAATTATTACATAATTCAAGATTCCACTAGTCAGTCATTCACACCATATATAAATATTGCCATCATTACAAACGTCAAATCACGTAAGCTGGCCTTTCATAGAATGATATCAATGATTAATATATATCGCATTAATACAAATATTAATTATAGAACATGAATTATATAAACTCTTATTAATAATAAATAATTCAAATATAGTTATCTACTTTGTTTGTAATTTGCGTTAATATTGATATTAGAAACTTCCTATATTACTTTCAACAAAATTAATCTTCAGAGATAATTTCAATATGCTTTGTAAACTTTTATAAGCCTTGGGGGAGGGGGGGGGGTGCGAGACTATTCTTAGATTTTCTTTTTCATCAGCAACCACCGCTCACTGTTCCGGGAATAGTTATATGCAGTTATGTTATATGCAATAAGAAAACACTATCTGGAGGCCGGTAGTGCTCTGAGAAGACTTCCCAATAGTAGATTGCAGATTGTTGTAGAGGAATATTGCACTGCGACCTGAATGATCTATTGTGCCCACCCCCAAGCCTTCTCAGTGCATTGCCGGTCTCCGAGCAGTGTTCTCTAGCTGCAGACAATACTCCCCATCGCCGGACAGTGAGTTGTTATACGGGCTCCTAGGAAGAAAAAATCTAAGGGCAGCATGCTGGATTTTAACCCGGGGACCTCCGCGTTGTTAGTGCACCGCGGTACCACTGAGCTAATCCCTTCCTTCTCCCTTCGCTTGGGCCAATTAACTAGGGGGAAACCCTGGTTTGTGCACTCTGTTCCTTCTTGTTTGTAAAAGGTAGAGTATATGTAGTTTAAGTGTACTGTGTACTGTTGTGACGAAGTGCATGGAGAACTGAGCTGTGGTAAACCGTTGGGTCGCTACTCTCCAAGTAACTGCATGCAACGGATACTGCTTGCGGGCAAACTCCCCATTTTCTCTTATTGCACTGAATACAATTATAAAATTGACGAAATTCCTTTAAATTAGAAATGTTTAATCAGTAACCCTTACCAGTTTACTGATTTTCTTCAAATTTGGAATAGTGCTTCTAATATATCGTAATATAATGTTCTAGGCAGTAGGATCATAGTATATTGTCCTTAAGTAATAACTTAGAGCAGAGTTTTTCAAAGTGAAGGCTGTGAGATGTTGGATATGAGATAACGAGATATCATAGACTCCGTCAGATACCCAGCCACAAAGTAAAATGGGACACTTAATTTTTTTCATTTATAAATAACATTTATTCGCAATAATCTACTTATAATACAATTCGCTAACCAAATAATATCGTGTAGTGTTAATATTTTACACTAAATCTTGATTTGGATTGGTAAAATAAAAATGAAAAAGAAACACAAAATTTAACACCTTTTTTAATTTGTCTCATTTCGAGTACTTGGTATTGTCCGAGAAGGCAGTACTAAGGCCCCTGATACGGAGGAATCTCGATGCAATCAGGTTTTGAATGGTCTCTTGTTGAGCGGCATCCCTTGCTTCTTGTAGTAGGGCATTGCGGAGCTGTTGCAGAATAATTGGAAGCACCGTCAGATATTTATTTTGATGTGACATATCAAGTGCGTTTTTCAACATTTTGGCGTTTTTTTTTATCTTTGACATTATTGTCAAGTCACAGTTAATGGAAAGATACAACATTAACTTAATATAGTAACTATCGTAGCCCATTTAATCATAATCCCTTTAAATCGGGATAAACGGTAATGTGATTTTTAATGAAGTCTACAAGATGTAGATTGTTGTAGGGGACTATCGCACTGCAACCTTAAAAGGTCTATTGCGCCACCCTGGATCCTTCTCAGTGCACTGCCGGCTTCCAAGTAGTGTTATCTAGCTACAAACAACACTGCTCATCACCGCACAGTGAGTCGTTGAGGCTCCTAGGAAGAGAAAATCTAAGGGCAGTATGCTGGATTCGAATCCGGGACCTCCGCTTTGCTAGTCCAGCGCGCTATCACTGAGCTAATCCCTTCCTTGTCCCTTAGCTTACACCGATTAACTAGGGACGGAGACCCTAGTTTGTGTTCTGTGTTTGTCCTTGTCTGGAGAGTGTTTTTGTTATCAAGTGTAGAGTGTATGTAGTTTAAGTGTATTGTGTACTGTTCTGACGAAGTGCATGGAGTACTGAGCTGTCGTAATCCGTGAGGTCGTAACTCCCCAAGTAACTGCATGTAACAGATACCCCGTGCGGGAAATTTCACTACATATATTTACAAATAATTATAGTAATTCAAAATCTATACAATTTCTATATTTATTATTGAGGAAGTTTAAAAATAATAGGCCTAATCAAAAAACAATAAATGATAATATATAATATAACCTGATGAGTGAAATGAATGAAAATTGAATAAGATATTACTTCATGAATTTTTAAGAATTATGTTCGCATATAATAAACATTCAGGTCATGAATAACCTTTAGGCCTAATATGTCAATGAAATGTAATATGCTAGGCATACATTTGTTACTATTACTTAATATATTTTCATTTAATCTTAATATTAATAAATAAATATAAAAAAATAAATTATAAATATTGAAAAAAATAATAAATAATAATGACGGTTTATTTTGTATTATTCAAATAAATTATCCATGCTATTGATAAATGATGATTAAACAATTAATATGAATTATATGTTCACGAAATTGAAAGCTTGATGTCTGTGGTTTTGAAAGCTGATGAAAGTGTTTGAAGTGTCAGCATCGCAAATTAAAAGGAAGAATTCTCGCTCTTAATGATACTGTATTGTCCATACGTTATTATCCATACATAAATACGTATTGCACCTACCAAGGCTCCATCATAGGATTGATTGTTGCTTGAAGATTTCTCCACACTAATAATATTATAAACTAATACCTCCGAACTCTTTTCTTTAATAAGTAAGCATTCTTAAAAATATACGGTTCATGTTGGGCCTCACAGGAGGCCTAACAGGAACAAAAAAAGGAGAACCTAAATAGTAAATTCGTTTATGAGAATACTGTGAAATTCATGATCGTTAATCATTATGTCTTAAATTCGATTTTAATAATTGGATATTCGAGCTACTTGGCTCACAGTTTTATGCATAGCAAGAATAATGTGCATAGAACCAGTGGAGAAACCACAAACAATGTCGCTTCAAAGAAGTGTAATACTAATTAGAGAATGGAAAGACAACAATATTATTATTATTCGCGAAAGAGGAGGGCAAAACCCTACGCTATCCAAAGCCCCCCCAGGGCCCATATAGCTACCCCTAAAGAATAACAACCACTGGGACTAGAATACAAATCCAGGCCCAGGTTTCAACCATCTAAGTTTCACAACAGACCGAACGAATCGGACCAAAACCTTAAAAGGACACAGCTTAAGATCCTCCACCGACATCCTATTCCGGCCGAAGTTCCTAAACCTAATCTCCTCACAACCCAAACAATTCGTCATCAGATGCATGGGTGTTTCCTCCTCAGTTTCACAAACTCTACAAAAGGGGTCAGGCACAAGTCCCATTATATAGAGATGTCTCCTTAAACCACAATGCCCAGTGAGGAATCCAACCAGATACCTGAGGGAGGTCCGTGAAAGACATCGGACCCCACTGCTCAAAGCTCCGTCCGGGCCCCCAATGAGCATTTTAGACTGCCGACAACCCACTGCACTCATCCATAAGGATGAGTGCTGTGAGGTCATCCACGTCTGAAAGCCCGACAAACATGTGCCAGAAGACACACCAACAGCAGGCTCTGGACCAATGAAAGGGAGAGAGGCACCTAATTTGGCAAACCTATCCACCTCCTCATTCCCAAAAATTCCCATATGACCTGGAACCCAGACCAGAAGCACATCCTTAATAAAGAAAGATCTTCCAGTCTTCTAGAACATTCCAACACCAATCTGGAAGTGAAGACACATGAATTAAGCGCCTTCAACGCAGCCTGGCTATCCGAGCAGATACAAACACCCTTTAAATTAGTGTTACGCACCCTCTCATCCAAAATACAGCAAAGAATTGCATAAACCTCAGCCTGGAAAACGGTGGCCCACTCACCAAGAGGCGCTACCAAATGATCTCCCGTCTCAAAATAGACGGCAGCCCCAGACCTACCATCCATCCTGGAACCGTCCGTGTAGCATCGGAGATAATTCTCAGGAATCACACCAGACGGACCCAGGGTTAACCAATCTTCCCTAGAAGGCAACCTAACCCTGTAGGAATGACCAAAGACAAAAGTTTTCAGATTCCTATCAGAAGGAAAACCTGTAATGGGAATCCTTAAAAGCATCTCACGATAAATGGTAGAATGACCATATCGCTTACCCTGCCAAAAACCTGCCTGTTTAATTCTATAACAGGCTTTCATTGCCTGGTTTTTCACCTCCACAAAGAGAGGTGGAATCCCTAACAAAGTCTCCATAGATGCGGTCGGTGTAGTCCGAAACGCTCCAGTCACCGCCAGACAAGCCAAGCGTTGGACTTCTTCCAACAGCTGCCTAGCGGATCGTGTTTCAATGCGACGCCACCACACCAAAGCCGCATATACCAATCTAGGTTTAATGACCATACAATAAATCCAGAACATCATCTTGGGAGTGATTCCCCAGTTCTTACCTACAACTCTTCGACATTGCCAAAAGGAGATTATCGCCTTTTGATGTTGTGTCTTAACATGTTCCGACCAGTTCAATTTACTGTCGAGAACTACTCCAAGGAACTTCACTGATTTGCTAACCTGTATGGAAGTACCTAACAACCTAGGAGGTGTAAAACCTACTATCTTCCTTCTATGAGTGAATAGAATTGCCTGGGTCTTCATAGGATTAATAGAAAGACCCTTATCCTGTGCCCAACAATATACCATAAAGACAACAATATAGTATTGATTATGTCATAAAACATTCTGACGACTCCTTTAAGAGCTTGTTAGCCATGATGTAGCAATTTCTTATCAGCAAACTGTATTGTTTATTATACTAATCGGCTGCCGAGCCTAATATCCAGGGAATGTAGACTCACTAGTGTAGAGTTCCTGGTTTCTCTTACTTACTACAAATGTAATTATTGGGATCAGTCAAATTTTCGAATGTGAGTTTTCATTGAAAATCTATATTTTGAAGGCCATTTCGAAAAAAAATACATGAGTATTAAGGATTTTGGTTTGTAAGACATCTTGGAATCTCTTCTTTGGGAATTAGGTTAAAACTTTTTGAAAGTAGCGTCACTCTTCATTGCTATATTATGGCAGTCAAGTTTGTATTAAGACATAATAGATTAGTTGAAAATTGCACAGACCAAATGTCTTAAATCTAAGAAAAACTGCCAGTAAGAGAAAGTCGTGTGAGGTTTCAAACCAGATTTTTCCCCCCCTTAATTTTTCATCTTTCAATGGAAGAAACATTTTGAAATCATTAGTCTAGAGGTTTTTTTTTTTTTAAGTTTAATAAAATAAAATACAAAATGATTTATTAGTTATAATTTGTTACATTACTAAGCTATTCTATCAATCCATCTCTGTTTATAATGTTGTGAAAAGATTTGTAAACTAAGAGGTCAGGGTCCTTGAAATCAGCTGAGTGAAAGCAGTATTGGCTGGTCACTTTTTGGTAAACAACTCGCGTACATTTGAAGTTTATATATTATATGTATATATATTTATTTATATAATATATACGTATATATATATATATCTTTAATTTAGTCCATTTTATTGTACGATTTAAGTGGAAAAATTATGAATAATAATTAAAAAATTTGGTGTAAAACACTCACAACTATGCAATTATTATAACATTAGAAAACATTAAATTTGCTGCCGACATAGAATTTTTATTGAACATATTACTTTAAATATAAATATAAAATCTTTAAATATAAAATCTGTGGAGGGGATTATACCAGTTGTGGTAGACGTGAGTAGGGAGAGCAGGGAAGATAAATTTAGGAGAATGTTAAGAAGAAATAAACAAGATGCACTGGACACTGTATAATGAATTAAATATGTAATAACTGCAAGGGAGGGGAGGGATTAGCTAAATGGTTCGCGCGTTGGACTCCCACGTGGAGGTCCCGGATTCAAGTCCAGTGCTACCCTTAGATTTTTTCTTTCTAGGAGCCTCTACAGCTCACTGTTCAGTGATGGACAGTGCTGTCTGTAGCGAGAGAGCATTGTCCGGAGGCGCAGTGCACTAAGAAGGCTCCGGGCGCCTATGACCATAGATGTTGAGGCGCCTTAAATAAAAATAAAAAATAGCTGCAAGGACTTTACATGGTATTAGAGAATAAAGATAACGAGAGAATAATTAAGAGAGACACAGACTGGCTGAGAAATAGAAAGTACATAAAGTGGGTGTATAAACTGAATTTGCTCTGTGCAAATCTGTGTTGTCACACTGTCTGAAAAACGCATCCTGAAGATGGGCGAACGCCCGAAACTGGTCGATGACCACAAAATGGAGCAGGCTACCATGGAAAATGTCTCTGATACCTAAAGTGATGTTGACTGACTGGATCCTCTGTCGATCCTCTGTTCTCCTTTCGGGCTAGCTCGCCTCCATTCTCTCGTTCTGAATCTTTCTTTATTCAAGGGGTATAATTGAGGTATAACAGTTCCGCTCTTACTTTCAACAACCAACATATTTCTAAGAGTTTTTGGTTATTAGAGAGGGACAAACGACTTATGATAAGTGATTAAAGTTTTATATATAAAAGAAAGCGATCAGAGTCCCTTGCACGACAAAGTGACTCTTCTAGGCGAACCGACCTAATTTTATTAAATAAGTTCGATAGTTGTTCGCTCTATTAAAAGAGTAATCTCGATCATTAAGAGTACAAAATAGGTCACTGAAAAAAAATCACTTGCCATCGAAAGCCAATTTTTAAACCAAAACAGTTTCTTCTGAATAATTTCGTTTGCAACAATTTTCGGCAGACGATGATTGTCCAAGAGCTGGAGTCCTGAGACAGTATTTGAAGTGGAGACCAACGGTGAAGGTTTCTAACGGTTCAAGAGTACACTCAATCGATAATACACAATTAGGCGCAGAAGAGGGATGAGTTGGCGTTAACTAGTACTAATTTAATTCTGGAACTTACAATTTTAAAGTCTTACTTTATGGGTGATGTAATTATCAAATACATTATAATAAAAATTGTTGCTTAGTCACAAAAAAATGGTCTTAAATTGTAATTTTTGTAATAAATATTTTATGTCCTTACTTTTATGGGATGTTTATTAACTTTGAAAAAAATAATTTTTTCAGATGCATCCTGACGGTACAAAATATGTATAGGCTTGAGTTTCAAAATGTAAATAAGAAGAATAATTTAGTTTAGAGGACACTAGAAGATAGTAAAAATAATAATAATAATTTCAATAAATTAGTTATCCAATAAACAATATGTGCACATGTTGAATATGACAGTGGACAGTGGAAAACATTGATTATGTTAGAAAAAAAGCAAATAGTTAAAAGAATAAATTCTAGGAAAATGTGCATGAATTTGTGTGTAATTTCTAGATCTCGGCAATTATATTTATTAATTTGAATGTAAAGAATATTTCGGCAACTACGTATTAAGGCCGAATTAGGAAATGTCAGAACTTTGCGGAATATCTCTATCGCTAGTAAGCAACGATTCAGAACTGAAGAAGAGAGAGATTTACCCTAAATAATAAGAGAGATCGTTACTTTTGGTGAATGAAGTCCTATGTTGATTGAAATCTCTTGAGTTGAGGGAATTTTTCTGCCTTGAAAGGTCGAGTAGCAATATCTTCAATTAGGCTCATTTTTAGTTCTCGTTTCCCAGGCTAACTGCTGAAATACTCCAACTGGGGGGGGGGCATAAGGTTAGCAGTTGGGCGTTTCTCACTGGCAGTCGACCTAAAAGCACATGCATTGGCGATGGGCCTGGCAATGGATAGCCTGTGTAGGTTTTGTCAGGAAGTAGAGGAAACAGCACTGCACTTTTTGTGTCAGTGCGAGGGAGTTTATGGCTGAGGTTTCGCCTCTTTGGGGAGGAGAAGATGATGCCAGCAAGCCTCAGCCAGGGGTCTCTCTCGAGTCTGTTAACTCTAATAAAGCAGACAGGATTCGAGAGGTGCTCTTCACTGACCACCTAAGAATCACTCCAGATTCCAAAGTTCAAATAAATGACAGGACGGGGGAGGGGACTCTAACTTATAAGGTGCCACAATAGACCTTGGAGATGGCAGTGGCATAGGCTGAAGAGCAAACTCCCCATAGAATCTAATCTAGGTTCTCGTTTTCAATAACTTGATCATATGACAAACTATAGTAATACCCTAAGATAATCTAAGTACCTAACAATAAATCATTCAAAAGTTTTGGACGAAACAGCTTTTAATTATACTTCGACGATAAGACTGTCAATCAGGCAATAAGGCTATAAACTATTAGCGTTCTCTGGTTATTTAATGTTTATTTCTCAAAATTTTCCATGACACTTACAGATTGCCTGTCAAACACTCTTTGCGCTCTCTTCAAAATTTACCCTTTCGTACTCTATAAAGAGAAGTTTAAAGTAAAAAAAAAAAATATATATTTTTTATGAAAAAATCACTATTTAACCTATATATTGTGTAACAGATGGTCGTGATTGTCTCCCTACCACTAGCTCTCAGAGGAGTCAATCTGCTCAATGATCTTGTCGGCCATTTCATAGTTGGCATTTATAGGCACAACCCTTTCCAGGATCGCTGCAGTTGAGCACCTATACTGCAGTCAGACAGTAGAACAACTGATGTTGTTCGCCACCTTTCTCAATAATTGAGCCGAATGATGTAATAAATAGATCGACATGACGTATCTCTTTACTATTAGGTCATAGAGGGGGCAATCCAAGGAGAAGTATTTGGAGATTAGAAGGAGAAGGTTAAAAGAGAGTAGGGGGCTAGTCCAGCCGTCTGCTTAAAAAAGGGTGCCTGACCGCTCATTCACTCTGACAACCTCAACGTTCAACCATCATTTTCACAACGTTTATTCGTCACTCTGCCAGTCAGTCTGTCATTCTCTTCTCACGCTAAGTATTCTCATTCTAAATTATACTGTACAAAGTTTTGGCAGGCTTATAGTCTCGTATAATATAAACACTATTCAGTAAGTCTACCTTATCTCAACCTAGAAGGTTGTATTTTCTATTCAACCATCCAAAACATCCACAATAATAGGTTAAAAGTGTTTGAACATTGATTTTTTTTTTTTTTAATTTAAACACAAAATAATAAATAAACATTTCGTAAATATTGGTACACTGTCATGGATCTGCAATGCTGGAGAAAGAAAGAGATCTACTTTATTTGACGGTTTGGAATATATATATTGAAATCACACACACTATCAAAACTCTTTAACATGCTGAACACTCTACACAGGACATGAAATGAAGCAGATTTTATCCGGAAAAAAATTTGTCGAAATACAAATCAAATAAATCTTGAGAAATATTATTTGTATAAAAGCAATGACGGATTCCAAGTAATATAAAAATTATAAATCAGATTATTCCTTGAGTTGGCTGTGTTCTTCTAAAAGTCTATTTGATCTCCCATAAAAATGCACCTTTGAGTATTATAATGATTTATATGTATGTAATGTTACAGGTAAATGGTAATGTAACGGAACATTGAATCATATAAGGGACCAGCTTTGAACGCAGACAATATTAGAGACCATATTAAAGGCAGACAATACAAAAAAAAGAAAAAGAAGATGAATTCTTCAAAAAAATCAGAAATAAATAGAGGTTACTTGGTACGGACCAATATATCTGAACAACAAGAAATATCAGATGGTGAATGTACGGATTGTTTGGACTTGAAAAAAGTATTTATATCTAGTCCAAAGATTGTAGTATGGTCAGCATTGGAAGAAGCAGCAAAACAACGTACTGCCCAACAAGCAAGACGTCACACGAATAAGAAAACAAACAAGAAAGATGAATCTAAACCAAAAAGTAAGTAATATTTTTTTTTTTTATCATAATTTTCTTCTTTAAAAAAAATAAGCCAAAAAAAATACATTTGGAGGGGGTTTAGTTTCTGATGTCCTCAAGCGTTAGTCTAGTGGCTAGCGCACTCGCCTTTCGTGCGAGAATTCAGGGTTCGATTCCTGTGAAGGCAAAGTCGGTGTGGACCCAGCATCGTGAAAAGAAATGGGAAGCTACAGTTAGTAGCGCCCTAGGTAGTGAAGGCCAGAACTAAACGGCGTGGAAACTTACCACAAGCCCCCCCCCCAATACAAATCGCCGTCTGGCAAGCCTTGGCCCTTCATGGGCTGTTGCGCCATAGGGAATTTTTAGGGGTTAGTTTCTGATAAAATCTATGGAGTTTCTGCAAAATGAGGACGTGCTACAAACATGCGGACTAGTAGGATCCGAAATTCCCTAGTGTTTTGTTGATGCAGCCTAGAAAAACCTTAAATAATAATGTTGTATTTGATAATTCCTTATTTGTAACATATTTAATTTCTATGATTACTTCCTAGGAGACTTTTAAACCAAAATCATTCTTAGAGCAGGATCGTTAGGCACTAAAGTCCAAGTTAAAATGTTCATTTATTATTGATAGAAATGTAGATTGTACTTTTTTTTAAAACAAAAAAACTAGGAGATCTTCTCTCCATAATCAGAATGATTGCTAGAGATTTTAACAGCTGCAATTTTGACATACACAGATGTGATGAATGTTATGAAATGTTTGCGTCTATTATTTAGTACATATTAGGCATGAAGTGGTAATGTTAAAATTAACGTAATTTTTACTAGAAAAAATGAGGCGTATGATATTTGTTTTTTTTTTTTTGTATAACTCTTGCCAAACTTTTAATATTAAATAAATTGGGTTTTGGGCAAGTTTAAAAAATATATAATAAATAAGTTACCTTATTTAGTTTTTGGAAGAAATTATATGATCTATTTGGTATCTTAAATGAAATCTACTTTGAAATGAGGTGTTGAATTCAGGGAGTTCATATAATTCGATTGTTATTTTGAATGTTTATGACAGAGGATTTTATTTTTACCTAGTCCCGGATTCCTAGCATTTTAGCAATGCATATTTAGCATAGAAATCCCTGAAAATGTCATAGGTTTTTCCGATTTGGCCAATTAAGAAATTAAGTTTTTCTTTTCATATTAATTGATTTAAGATGGTTGGCATTTTTTATAATTATTTTATTGGCAATCACTATAATTTCCCAAGCATTTAAGGAGATTACGGAATTTTCTTTTTGTGCTAATTAGCAAATTATTATTTTCAATATGATAATTATATATTATTCTTTATGATTGTTACCTTATGAGAATAATTTTGATAATAGAAAAAGGAAAATTCTTTTTCTTTTTTTTGTAACCAATAAAAATTATTTTCCATTTTTTCCATTTGTTAAAATTAAAAATTATTTGAAACAAAATTTTCAACTTTCCCGGTAATTCGTCCTGGATTGGACCGAAGAAAAAAATCGTCACCGTAAACTTTATTTGTGAATTTTCTGTGGTTAAATAGCTCAAGGGCTTAAACCTATGTATTAGCTTATGATCTATAATAAATAAATAACTCTCACTTTCCTATCTATAATATTATTCTGACAACTACAACAATATCTTCCATCTAATTCTATTAATTAGTAGGTAAAACTGGAAAAAAGGAAGTAATTTTTCAAAATTACGATAAGAAATAGTATTTAATCTTTATTTAAAAAAATACATTTTTCAGAAAAATGAATAAGAGACAATGGAAA
>JAAEAF010012868.1:0-12397 GCA_011037195.1 Triatoma infestans
GCGCCAGAGAGCATTTAATTGAATAAATATCTTTTAGTCATTTGAAAAAAAGTTGATTATTTTATTTAAAAAAAAGTTATTGCTCGGTTCATCATGTGCCATAGCGAGAAGAAAATCCTTATGAAGATGGATTTATAATTAATCTAATTTGTATGAAAAATATTCTAGATAAATAATATTATGTCCATAACATTAATTCAACTTGTAGGATAATTCAAACTGATGTTAATACTCTTTCCAGTTAATGATTCAAGTGTACACGATCCCCGAGGTGATCGCGTGACCGGTGCCGCCTTCAGCCATCGGCTAGGATTATCTGGAAGGGCTAAACTGTATATCTCCGAGAGAGAGAGAGAGAGGGAGTGAGAGAGTGATTTGTGGATTATATTAAGCTTTAAAAAATAAATAAATAAAACTATGAAATTTAATATAATCGATTTGTTTATATTAAATTATTAACGAAAAAAGTTACCCAACTGCTGAATTTTTTTAAAAATATTAAGCGGAGCAGCTCGTTGATAAGAAGGGTTATAAAATTCTGATTTATTAGCTTTGCACAAAAAGGCATATTTTGAATGTTATATGCTAATTTGATTGAGGTTAGTGGTACGATTCCCATATAAACAATTTTGAGTTTCATTCAGGTATTGAAAACAATTCAAAATTTCTACGTTTTCTTAAAAATTTGCTTTTGCAAAAATTGGTTTCCGCTATTTCTATAATGTACGCATTAATGGAAGAAATGAAATATCATAATTATATTAAAAAGGGGAGCTCAGTGATAGCGCACTAGACTTGAACATGAAGTTCCTGGAGCTTTGAGTCTAGGCAGTGTTGCTAAGAAACTATGCGCATCTTACATGAAGATTCCGGGCAAAAATCCATCAACCGGAAGTGAACTTATCACTTTTATTTGAAACATTTTCATCTACCATCTTCTGTTCACTCTTGGAGACCATCATCCGTATTTAAAGAGTTGACATCTTTCTCAAGGTGTATTGCTTCTTTTAAGACATGTTCATAATATATTGTCAGATGATTTTCTTTGTTGGCCGTTATTTGTAGAAATGAAACAAAAATTTGTTGGCTTATCGACCAATTCAAGGTAAAAATAAAATAAAAAATTAAAAACTTTTTTTTCTTGGTTTTTCTATTTTTTTTTTACCTTGAATTGGTCGATAAGGCCAACAAATTTTTGTTTCATCTTCATAATATATTATTTACTTCGTCTGGCCCGGGAGGGTTCAATCAGAGCACTTATCGGGCCGGAGCCGTTCTGTGGCGTCTCAAGATGCCTCAGGAGTGCAACCATCAAGACATGGATGCAGGACCGATCAAGGGAATGGTGGGTCAAAACTCCAGGCCAGAGGCAGGCGAAAACGTTTATTCATAGCCACTCGCCCAAGCTTACTGCGGAATTACTCCGATTACTGCGGCCATAGGGATAACAGTTGGCGTTCTCATTGGCCATTGTAGACTTAACAAGCACATGCATCGCATGGGCCTGGCAACGGATAGCCTGTGTAGGTTTTGTCAGGAAGAAGAGGAGACGGCGCTGCACGTAGTGTGTCAGTGCGAGAGGCTGGTATGGCTAAGGTACCGCCTCTTTGGTAAAGAGAAGCTGGTGCCAACAAGCCTCATCCGGGGCCTACTAAGTCTTCTAAGGCAAGGAGGACTCGAGAGGGTGCTCTGATGGCAGGTGCTCTGATTGACCACCTGGGAGCGCCCCTCCACAACTCCACAGTCCGATAAAGGACAGGATCGGGGAAGGGCCTCCAACTAGGGGGTTGCCACAATAGATCCATGGGGTGTCGCGGTGGCACAGGCTGAAGAGCCAATCCCCCCGTTAGAATCTAATCTGCTTGGACAAGAGCTTTGATGTCCTCAAAATTTATTGCATGCCCAATTGTAGACGAATTTCTACAAGTGAACAGAAGAATATTGCAGAAATTTCAAAGATCATCGGTTCTACTAAAAAAAAACAGGTTATTCTGATCAAAAATCGGTTTACCAGTAATAAAACCATTTTACCAAATGAATTTTATTATTTTTCCGTTTTTTTCTTTCTAAATTAATCCCAACAATGTTTATCATTTTAAGAATTAAATATGTTATCAAAATCCCTAAACGTCAAGAATATCGGTTGACCGGAAGTTCGAATTAATTGAAAGCTGTTTTTTTTTTTCGTTTTTTTTTTTACGATTTCCTCAAAAACGACAGTAGATTAGGTCATTCTTCACTCAAACATGAAGTTGTATTATAATATCTGATATAATATTAAAGGCCACCAAATATTTACTGAAAATTCGAAGATTATAGACAATATATCAATTATCATTGTTTAAAACGCAGCAAGATAAAATTATGTGAGTATTTTGAACATCGTAGTTTTGAATTTATAAAATAAAATTGTGATCATTAGAAAAGGAAGAGCTGTAGAGATATTTGTAATTATTTCAAAGTTTGTTGCTAAAGTTGTAGAGTCATTTTAATGATTCATGTTTTTTTTTTTATGTTGCTGGGGGATGTATAGTGCAAATGTTGCACTAGATTTTTATGTTATTTTATTATTAGTATTATTACACACACAAAAGTTGTTAAGTTTGTAGTTCAGTCCATTTCTGAACATTGTAAACTCAAACCATTTATCTTATACTAGTACACAATATGTTGATTACAGTGTAGTAACTATGTGCCAGAGAGTGTTTGTATGTTTTGCTTGTTGTATGTGCGTATGTTCACAACCTGTCCTATATCTACTATATATGACATAAAGCTCATCATAGTTCATTCACCTTCATCATCACACTGAGTGTACATACGTATATACACATAGAGGACAAGCTGTTTTGTAAAGTTGTTGCCTTTTAATGGGCTTCATGTCCTCTTTTTTAACATCCTCTACCAACTTCTTCTGAACGTGTTCATATGAACTATTTTTTTTTTTTTTTTGTCTTCTACTTTGATTTCTACTATTAGTACTAGATTCTACTACTAACGTTCAAAAAATTTATAATAACTTTAATAGAGGATACTTTAATAGTAGTGGTTGTATGTAAAGATTTAAAAAGACGTCCGTTGTTAAGTGAGACAATTATTTTATGACAGATTATAGGGGTAGGCGTTTTAATATTTTTTAATGAGGAAATAAGTACTTGTTGTTTATAAACAAAGTGATAGGATTCTACTAAATGTAATTATTATTTTTATTGATGTTCTAATTGTTTTCCGGTTTTTAAGTATAAAAAAAACAAATAAAAAAAAACAATATTTTAGTGAGCCCGTTTGAGGTCTAAGTGCTGAACCTCCTTTATGGAGACCCCAAGTTTCTAGATTAGATACTTAAGTAAAATATCGATTTTAATATCCGCCCAGTATATGAGGAAAACATTCTTTAACTAAGCAATTGATTGTAAAGTATGTTTGCTAATGGCTTCCGTCCATTACAACTGAGCGGTAATTGGACGTAAATACCGCCTGAAAAATAATTAAGACATTACTTTCTTATTCAAGGGCAAGGTGAAAAGTATAGATGGCACTACTACAAATGAAATTACTGTTTTGTTAAGTTGGCACATTTGTTGCAAAAGTAAATACCAAAAAATATGAATTTGATCTCAGACAAATAGTTTTGCCGGCGATCATACTTCCGGCTGTTGCATACTCCTTATACACTTTCACCAATTTTGGATGAATTTCTGTTGGCAATAAATCATCCAAAATTATGATTGGAACATTATTCATTTTGTTAAAAGCACAATTTTTTTTTTTTTTTGTATTAAATTGTATTCGTTTGAGTAAGAGAAAGTCATGTGATTGGTCCATACCAATTTTTTTTTTCCATTCTGGTTTACGTCTACCACATATTTTTTTTTAGAGTGGTAAATAGCGAACTGTTTTACCATAAATTCTTTGATTTAATTAAACAATCATATAAATAAATACAAGAAAAGCCCTGTGGTGCACGTCAAATTAGCAGTCCACACTTCTAAGTACTAGGTTCTCCGCTGCATCTTTTGATACAAGCGGAGGCTAGGGCTAGCGCATACAGACTGAGGCCAGTGGAAGCAAAGAAGCTCCCTAGCCAAGCACTTGGACATAGCTCAGAAGGTTGACCCTGGCCCTATCTTTGAGATGGCTGGGGAAGAGTGCTGTCCAGTCCAACATTCCACTTTGAGCTCCACTTCGAAGTGATATTAACGACAGGATCGGACTGGGCTAAAAGTTGGGAAAAACGAGGCCAAACTGGGGGATCCTGGTTTACGGATGGGTCCAAACTGGCTTGCGGAACTGGAGCCGGCATATATGGAGTTAAGCCGGAGATACACGCAAGGCGAGGCCTCTCATGGGTACTCCATGATATTCCAGGCTGAAGTATATGCAATAAAGATCTGTGCTGAGGAGAACTTGCGTATGGGCTCTAGGAATAGGGAGATATCCATCTTCTAGGACAGCCAGGCTGCACTGAAGGCACTTGGGACATTCAGAATCACTTCTTCCCTAGTCAGGGAGTGTAGAGACTCCCTGGAGGCGTTGTCACGGCACAACAAACTGCGGCTGGATGGGTGCCGGACACAAGGGGATTAAAGGTAAAGAAATAGCCGACCAACTGGCCAGGAATGGAGCCAATTTTTACCAACTTTCTGTAGGCCGGAACCTGTTCTGGTAATAGCCAAAAGTATGGCTAAGGCGTCTCTGAGAGAATGGACTCAGAAAGAACATAATCGTCACTGGAGGCCTAAGTACTGTGGCAAAACACGGCGAAATGGTCATACCAGAACTGTGTAGATGAAGAACCAGAGAGAGTCCCTGGGTTCAAGCAGGTATCAGATTTGTCTGATTACAGGCCTGTTTACAGGGCACGGTAGGTTCAAGAAACATCTGCACAAGGTGGGATTGGTTGATTCGGAGCCCTTGTGTAGACTGTGTCTGGAGGAGGAGGAAACGGCCTTTCACCTGTTGTTTGATTGCGTCGCAATCGGTAGATTGCGGTACGAGAACGTCGGCACGTTGAGACAGGAGGAAATCGTACTGCACGAAGGACTGGTGGGGAAGGTCCTGTAGTATCTCATGAAGAGGGGAGGATTCCTCTATTAGGTATTGAGGGGTTGGCATAATAAGCCTTAATGAGTAGGCTGCAATGCCTGGGTTTGAGTCCTCCCCCCCCCTGTGTCATTCTAATTCTAAGTACTAGGCCGCTGTAATTAGAAATTCCCAGTGTACAATCAGAAAATACAAATAAGGAATCACTAATAATTGTAAAAATAGCCAATAAAAGAATATCGATAGTTTATTTATTGATAAAAATTTTCCAATCATCTACCAACTGTGAAGTGCAATTTTACTGACTGGTTTCTCTGTCAATATTTGCAATTTTTCTCTTAGAAATGGATTCGTACGGATTTTCTTTAAACTTTGAATACCTCCCCACACACACACACACACACATATATATAAATGCTTCTTTTAAAAACATTTATTTTTGAAAAAAAGTTATAGTAAAATTGAATTTTTGGTGTCATTTTGAGGGAGTAAGCTTTCTAGTAAAAGTGCCTGTTTAGTATAATGCATACTTTTGCCGCCTTTATAATACATTAAAGGACATTAAAGGATTTGCTAAAGTTTCAAATATGAAGAAAATCAATTAAAAGGAAGTGTGCGACTTTACAAGATTATTTTTGAGTTTCCTGAAATTTACACGAAAAAATGGCGCAATCAGTTTTCATTAAATATGTGTAATGTAATGTTTTGATGAGATGTGTGTGTAGGTAGCTTGTGTGGCGTGAGCGTTTTAGCGAAAAGGGCTTATATGTATATACGGTTAAGAGAGAAGTATTAGTAATAATTAAGAGATCACACTGCTTTTATAAATACATATATTATTCTTTAAGCAAGTTTAAGTATATTACAATATCACACTGTATCTTAATAAAATAACGTTTATCTAGAATAAAGGCAAATATCTATCGTTGGCACTGAGCGATTCCTGAAGTAGTGTTTCGATGTTTCCACCTTGATTTCTAGCACAAGTCTATCTGTCTTTTTTGAACTGAACTATTTGAAAGCTGATGGCTCTCTCTATTCTTTGGAATTGCTCTCTCTCTAGGGGGGGAATTTTCTTGTACAAAGAATTACCCTAACGGGATTTTGCCTTTGTTTCTCTATTAGCAATGACCAGATTTAATATACCTGGTTCTAAAATACACTCTTTTTGAAGTTAAATTCACAGTCTAATATATTAACAAAATTAGATAAATTATTTTTAAAAACTATTATTTTTCATTTCGTACTTCCACTACATATGGTATGGTTATAGCACATACGTGAATAAACACAACTTTAAAACATTTTTTCATGTTCTTGGGGGGGGGCAAGGAACCTATGCCTCCATATTCAAGCCCAACTAAACGTCAGGTAGGTAAACATTGGTAGTTTAAAGAATATTTGGCAATTAATATTGTCATAATTGCAGTCGTATGAATGTTTCAGATCACACGTTTTTTTTTTTAAACCCCATTTAAAATATTTCATAACTGAAAATAAATCATTTAAAATAAACTATTACGGATATCATAATAATAAATTTTAAACAATAAGCCTGCCAAGAATAATATAGGTCCAATGAAATCATTTGTTTTTAATAATTTATTATATATACCTAAAGGAAATTTATAAATTTGGTTCTCTCTTTTTTGCTTTCATTTTTTTTTTCTCTCTCTCTAAAAATTTTCTGAGTTTTAATTTTAATTTTTTTTTTATATATACATTAAACTATTTACTATGATATTATACTATGATTCATTCAGCGTTTTGTTTATTTATTTTAAAAAAGAAAATTGATTATTATTACACGTTATTGTTAATTCACAATTATATTTTTAAAAATATATCGTCATTGAATTATTTATTTTATGTGTTTTTTAATTACTAATATGGAAATTTGCATTACTAGCCTATCTGTATATATACTATATAAGGTAAACATGACTATGATTACGTGGAACTAAGTAATTTTTTTGAAACTTTTCAAACTGATTATAAACTAATTTATTCAAATATATATATAAAATTATATAGAATGAACCATTCATACAATTTTTTCTTTAATAAGTTATCCTTAACATAACTAGAGTGTACCCAGGACACAGAGAATCTAGTAATTGGAGTCCAGAAGATACCTCCTAAATCAAAACACAATAACGCTTCGAATTTAACACAAATTTCTTTGAATCTCTCTAATTTTTTTGTTTGTGTCAGTCATATGTTTTAATTAAAAGGTTTTATCAGGAGATTATATATCCCGAATTGATTATCAGGAGAATGTAAATTTGTTGTGGTTGGTTCCGCAGAGCTGGAAAGCATCACAGATATTTTCCATGATAGCCTGCTTCTTTTGTGGTCATCGACCAGTTTCGGGGACGTTCGCCCATTATCACGATGCGTTTGTCAAACATTGTGATAACATGGATTCAGCACAGTGCAAATTCAGTTTAACTGGTCTTTAAATGTTTTTGTTAGGGCCCCTAACTAGGTTAAGAGAGAGATCTTTATAAAAATATATATTTGAAAAATCATGCTCAAAGTTATCTTATGTTTAATAAGTATTTCGATAGAATAACGATTGTTAGTGTAATGTTATGATGTGATGACGTATATAGGTAGCTTGTGGCGTGAGAGTTTTAGCGAAAAGGGCTTGTATGTATATACGGTTAAGAGAGAAGTATTAGCAATAATTAAGAGATCACACTGCTTTTATGAATACATATATTATTCTTTAAGCAAGTTTAAGTATATTACAATATCACACTGTATCTTAATAAAATAACGTTTATCTAGAATAAAGGCAAATATCTATCATTGGCACTGAGCAATTCCTGAAGTAGTGTTTCGATGTTTCCACCTTGATTTGTAGCACATGTCTGACTGTCTTTTTTGAACTGAACTATTTGAAAGCTGATGGCTCTCTCTATTCTTTGGAATTGCTCTCTCTCTAGCGGGGGAATTTTCTTGTACAAAAGGTTTGCCCTAACGGGATTTTGTGCCTTTGTTTTTCTATTTAGTATGATCCCAATTTACAGTACCTGATACTAAAATACACTCTTTTTGAAGTTAAATACACATTATAAAATATTCTAAATTATTTTTAAAAACTATTATTTTTCATTTCGTTCTTCCACTACATTAGCCAGCTAAGAGGTTCGCCCTCTAAACAAATAAGAATCTGCTATAAGAAAACTACACACATATGGAGTACTGATGATGGTTGCCCATTGTGCGGTAGTGTGGTTAATGATTTGCCACATATTTTTATTGAATGTCCATTTTATTTAAATTTTAGAAAAAAATATTTAATAAGTTACCCGCCTGATATGGCAGTTATTCTAAATCCAATGAATGTAATACAACTCAATAATATTTATTTTTTTATTGTTAACGTAATAAAGTTTAGAGAAGTGTTAGAGTGTTGAGAATCTTTAGTTCTCATGGACTTATATTATGGACATAATGTGGTCAGTGTTGTTTATGTTGTACTTCACCATATTAAGCATTTTACTCTTCTTATACGCATAAAAATTTAGTTTTTATAAACAAAAGTTTTTCTTTTATGTTTTTTTTTTCTTTCTCTTTCTGTATTTGTATTTGAAATTAATATTTATATTTGAATGAAACTTTTGGAATTGCTTGAAGACATAAATACAAAATAAATACAATGCAAAATAAATAAATAAATAGATAAGAGAGGGGGAGAGGGATGGTACCTGTGTGGGAAAAAACACCACATGTTTGGGTCTTTAAAGGGGCACAATTTTCTTTAAGAATGGAAACATCCAACACTTGGGGGATCTGTCTACGTAACTATCTGCATAACTAGAGAGATACACCATCCAGCTCGAACGGCGGTGCTGCTCAACTAAATTGAGTTGCAATGACACAGGATCAATCAAGTTGACATCCATTAAATCAGCGAAAGAACAGAATATTTATGAGGCAGTCTTACAAGCAATTAACAATGTGGTTCGTTGGATTCGTGCCTATACTACAAAAAAAAAAACATTAAATCTGGTACAAGAAACACGTTCATTCAGCAGAGTCATGAACCATATATGTGGTTATGGATTATGCCGAGGGAGTCAATGATTATTTACTCTGCGATCACCATCAGTTTTTTTCTGTCGATATCGACATTGTCGAAAAAAGATAGAGTATTTTTTGGGATCGTTCCCTGGAACCAACCCACAGCCCATAGACCGCGCATTCCCGCTCCCCGAACTCTTCTCTGAACTTCTCTTGCAGGAAGGGCACGCATTTTTCGTAGATGCCCTTCTTTTCATCGTTGATGAATTCTGCTTGATTGGGTTCATTGCCCTCAAACCTCATTGTGGGGTCCAAAATCAACGCAATTCCACCTTTGCTGTCAAACGCTACTATGTCTGCGTACCTCGGCGACCCATCTGTATCCACACAGTATACCTCTTCGCGGCTCGCGTAACCTTTCTCTTCCATAAGCTCAATGATACTCCTTTTAACGCCATGGTGCCGGCGGGTCACAAGCAACATGCTGTTGGGGCAGCTTCCCAGCACATGGGCTGGAGTTTCCTACTCTCGGCCGCATCTGCGGCAGAGGATCCCAACGTCATGCGACGCCTGATTACTTGCTCCCGGTACACCACGGAGAGGAGCATAATTGGTGCTGAGTTTTACAGCATTCATCCACTCTGTCGCAAATGAATTTATTCCCAAGCGTCGAAGCATTGAAATGTTGGACGCCATACCCTTGCCATTTGCAACTTGCCCTCGAAAGCTCTGTCTCGTAGAGACTGCCTTATCTTTTTAATATTGTCAACTTCTTCGAGGCTTGCATTGTAGATTCTCAACCGATGACCACAAAAAGAAGCAGGCTATCATGTTAATTTCTTATGTCCGCAAAACCAGAACATGTGCAGAAGTGTTTAAGCGTCATTTCTTCTTGTCGTCAAAGAACAACCGTAGGCCATCTGACACACCAATTCGGTACAGGTGTGACTAAGGACCTTTGATAAGACCATGATAAGAACATTGATTTGTTTGATAATTTCTTGTATCCTTTTTTCTTTGTTAAATCTATCTAACTATCGAACTATCTAGCAAGGGGGGTCTATATTTAAACTACGTTGTTTGAGGGAGATTTACTTTATAATTAATTATCTATACTATCTTACTATTATACACTGAGTGTATAAATTGAATTTGGTCTGTGTTATCACACTGTTTGACAAACGCATCCTGATGATGGGCGAACGTTTCAAAACTGGACGATGACCACAAAAAGAAGCAGGCTATCACGGAGAATGTAAATTTCTTATGTCCGCTAAACTAGAACATGTGCAGAGGTGTTTAAGCGTCATTTCTTATTGTCGACAAAGAACCATCTGACACACCAATTCGGTACAAGTGTGACTAAGGGGACCCTTTGATAAGACCAGGTGTGATAAGAATATTGATTTATTTGATAATTTTGTTTATCCTTTTTTTTCTTTGTTAAATATATGGTGATTTATGGTTCTTTATTTAATTGTAGGTATATTTTATTATTTTCATTAGCTGTTGGTTCAATATTTTGAAGACTCAATTAGAAAAAAAATTAACCCATAAAAATAAACATGTACAACTAATAAAAAGTCAATTTTCGGAAATAGATATTATACTGATCTTTTAATGAAGATGAAAGCAATATATTCATTTACCTTAGTGGCCTATGACAGGTTTGAAGCATACCACTACTATATGTGTTCCTGTGGAAGCCAGATGGGTACTTGTGCTCTTCCAGCTACCAATACACTTCAGCTTTTGATTCCTCGAAAATGAAATTTAATAACTCGCTCAGCACGCAATCCTACAACCTACTTGACGAGAGCATCAGCTTAACTATTTCATAAAGACCAGGAATCCCAGTCCAGGGAAATTAAATCTGATCCATTCTAACCCACGGCTATCCTCTGGGATTTACGCTCGTTATCGCTAGTATCACAGACTGTGTGTCAACGAAAACAACAATCTTGTTAAATCCGTGGGTCTCGGATCTCTCAGTTTTTGAGCAAAATTACGAAAAAATAAAATTACAAAATCGATTTTCCTTAACGGATTTTGATCCGAAACCTAAATGATTTATCAAAGTCTGAGTTTCCTTATGTTTTTTTTTGGTTTTAAGATTTTTTTTTTCATACACACAAAGTTTATTCGCTAAAAACATGTTGTTCTAGGGGACCTCAAAACATTGTTTATTTCCGGTCAGTAGATAGGATTGACGGGTTCTAGGCCACTTTTTTTGCACAATATGGCGGCCGTCCCCCCCGCCACCACAGTCAACATTTACCCTACCCCCACCAAATGACCCCCTCCCCTCCCCCAACCTTTTCCCAACTTTTCCCTCACCCCCTCCCCTCCCCTTTTCCTGTAGGCGAAGAAATATTAAAAATTAATTTTTTTTTGCTTAGGTCAGCAAAAGCGATCTCACAACCTTCGTCATCCAAGTCCATCACTTACACCACTCAGCTATAGTGGTAACTTGGCAATAGTAGTTTTCTTTAGATCCTTATACCTCACCCCCACATACTTCTCCCTCATCTCTCTCATATCCTTTCTATCTCTCTCTCTCACTCTCTATAGATATATATACACAGAGACTTAAAGAGAGGCTCTGCCCCACGTACCCCAGGCCAGAGTTCATTAACCTGTATTTTTCCATTCGTACAAAAGTTTATTAACCTCTATGTATGCACAATGTTTGCAATATAATATATTTACTTATTTTTTTTTTTAGACGGATACTTATGTAAGTTTTTTGGTAAACAATAAACTAAAACTTCATCTATGGTTCCTTCTTATCTACTTTTATCGATCAAGTATATTGACATTTAATACAGTATATTGATTTATGAGTCACTTACCTGTGTAAGGTTTTTGGTAAGCAATTTACAAGTTAATCTCCATTTTCCTTTCTTTTTTTTTATCGATCATTATATATTTATAGAATCCAATATATCGGTTATTTTTTTTTTTTTGGCACAGTTTAAAGTTGTTGGACCTGTTATCGACGAAATAGTTAATAATATGTTTTATCGAACTAATTGTTTATGCAATTAAAGAAAGGAAAAAAAGCTAGTGATTTAATAACTGATGTATTTCAATTTACATACCAAATTCCGCATATTTAATCACTAGACAGATACTTAGTTTTTTTTGGTAAACAGATGAGTTTTTTTTTTTGGTAAACAATAAACTAAAACTTAATCTATGGTTCCTTCTTATACACCATACTAATCTATTTTTATCGATCAAGTATATTGGACATTTAATACAGTATATTGATTTATGAGTCACTTACCTGTGTAAGGTTTTTTGGTAAGCAATTACAATT
>JAAEAF010012870.1:0-11907 GCA_011037195.1 Triatoma infestans
GGCTACTAAACGGAATATACCAAGTTCAGCTCCCTGTAGTTTTTATTTTTGAGATATTTCGCTCACACAGACATAACCAACCCACCCACCCCACACACACACACAGGCGCCCAAGGACCATTCCTAAAAACATTTTCATCGAACTGAAGGCATAATCAAAACTTGAATTTTTGATGAAAACTTAATTTCGAAACTCTTATACGATCGTAATACTTCCATAAAACAGCTATAAGAGAAATCTGTTGTCAAGTAATCATGCGACCTTCTCTTATCGCAAAATAAATTTTCTAATGGTGGGAAATTTGACTAAATCTTTAATTAATTTTAACTTATGTTGGTGGAACCGTTCAATTATCTGAAATGGTAATTTATATGGCAACCAAACGCAATAATTCTTATTACTTATTATTAAGCCACAACAATGAGTTTTTTCGATCAGTGGGAGTCACAGGTTTTTAACTGAAGTGATTAGTTGCCTAGCGAGTAGGCAAAACTTTATGAAACTTTGTGTTTCTTTCATTACTTATTGCATACTGTAATTGTTAGTTTTTGTCCATGGTTCTATTAAAATCAATTTCAGCGATTATCAGGTTCTATGTTTATACGTTGGTAGGTGCCTATGAAAATTGTGTTCGCGTAGTATACCGGGTGCAGCAGGAAGAGGCACCTAGACCTCTGAAGTTTTTTCTTAATCTCAAAAAATAGGATGTCTTCCATCAAAAGAACTCGTATATTCCTCTTAAAAACGAGATACAAAAAAAATCTGAGCATGTTTCCTAAGTGGAAACAGACCTAAACTTCTCGCAGCACATGTGTGAATGTTGACAATCACTTTCTAGAAAGATAGAATGAATAATAGTGGCAGCTAGCCAATCAAACCGCGGCAACACCTTTCTTCTTGGGAAGTTCGCTGCGAATGTTTCAGTTTACTGGTCGCCAGTCGAACTATTCCTGCACCAATGTCAATTTGTTGATCCAACTCACTGATTGAAATTTTTTTCTTTGCAAGTGCATCATTCTTAGGAGACCAACATCTCCAATGGCAGGAACTCACTAAAAGGATGCCTCAGGTGAAAGAGCAATTTAAAAATTCTTTACTTCTCAGAGAACTAACATCACATGCATTTTGGAAAGTACGAAATTTGCAGTTTTTTAATTCCCGCCCAAATGAGTTTCATATAGGGTAACTCATTATTATTATTATTGGTCTGTGGGAAGGGACTAAACCGTACGCTATCGAAAGCCCTATGGGGCCCCACTGCAGTCAGAACAAATCGAACCATAACCTAAACGGAAATAGCTTAGCTCTTCCACAGACAATCTGTTTCGACCAAAGATCCTGTGAATCTAATTTTCTTACATCAGATGGATGGGCGTTTCTTTTTCTGTCTCACAAAATCTACCAAAGGGGCCCGTAAATGAGCCCCATTATGTAGAGTTGTCTCCTTAAACCACAATGCTAATGAAGGATCCAACTAGACCTAAGAGAGAGAGGTCCGTGAAAGACACAGCAACATCTCATTATTAGCCCTGTCCGGACTCCCAAGGAGCATCTTAGACATATCTTCTAAAAAAATTAAGTAAAAAGAATTAGCCTTCTAAAAAAGGAATTTAAGTCTTATAAATATATTTTTAATATCATTTCTACAAAACATTTTAGAAATGCCTTCTACAAAATATTTGCTAAAAATTAAAGAAAAAAAATTTTCGTTCATATTTATTTAAAAAACTTAATTATTACAAAAAATAAACTTAAATATAACTTTATTTTACATCAAATGATTGCAATAGAAATAAATAATAGAAAAGTAAATTATACTACATTTAAATTACATACTCAAAGTAGGATATGTCACTTTATCAAGGAATTTGTTTAATTAAACAAAATTAAGTTAAAACTGATAGCTACCATTTAGTTAAGTGGTAGAGAGAATTGATAGTAGAGAAGTTGACTGGATGTAAGTAAGGTAAAAAAGGCGAAACTAATTATGCAGTACCCTTTTAACCGCAAAGAGTGCCGGTAGTTTATGCCTTAAATAATTAATTACACTCAATTTTGTTCAGGCTTATCACAGGCTGGGCCCTGTCAATGACAATTAAAAAAAAATCAACTTATATTTCTATAATTTTGAAATTTATAAAATATACAATTTTATATATTTAATATCAAAGACCTTATTAGTTCCATTACTGATTGTCGTGCCTTACAATCCACACCCTGTAGAGAACCATTTCCTGTTACAGTTATTTTTAGATTATATTTTTAAATTATTATAAATAAAAATTTATTTGATGAGAAATATTAAATGATTCTTTGTCGATTAAATTATCTCTTTCGGAAGACTCTTCTCGATCGTTCTTAAATGTTGGATAAGGATAGTGAGATTCGGTCTTTTTTTTTAAAATAAAAAAAACCTAAATTTTTGCCAACGTTTCGGCAGATATATTGTTGTTTTTTTTTTCAAAACATAAAAATAAGAAATGTAAAAAGTCTTCAAAACCTGACAACTTTATGTATATTTTAGAAAAATAAATAGTTGGGAACAGCTCAACACCACAGAGAATTGAACTGTGAGAATAGTGTTGAAGTGTTCCCAAAAATTTATTTTTCTAAAATATACATAAGTTAAAGTTATCAGGTTTTGAAGATTTTTTTAACATTTCTAATTTTTATGCCTTGAAAAAAAATAATATATTTGACGCAATGACCTTAAATTATTGTACCTGACTCTAAAATACATTATTTTTGCCAAAATTATTTCACTTAAAATATTTTTCAAAACTATTATTTTTGCATTTCTCTCTTCCACTACAGATCCAATTTCAATCCAATTCTTAGTAAGATGTTCCTTAAGTACATTTTTAATTCAGTTCTTTGAACTACTCATTTTCCAATATTGTGGAAAAATGATACCAAAACAAATTTCTAAACACATACATCTTTTTACTCAACGTCCCTTATCGATCTAAAAGATTAAATGTTTTCAACTTCACTGAAACATAGAACCACTTATCATGTCCAATTACCATTTTGGCACTTCAGATCTTTAAACATCTCCATTCAACAAACATATCTGGTATAGAGATATCATCGCCACTATCTTTGATTCCAAATTTTTATAACTCATTGACTCAATACTCCTTTATTTATTGACAAACTTTCGATAGGAAATGATGTAAAGTTTTTGTTCAAGGGCATCCTCCCAAATGCCTACTATCTCTTCCTAAAATCGTACCTTGCAGATAGATTCTCGTGTGTGTGAAGGCATCTGGTTCTTCTTCATTTATTCAATCCACGCAGGCTTCTTGAAAGGAGTATTTTAGCTTCTTTTCTCTACCTAATATATACAGACTTCCCTGTTCACCCAATAAACTGATATATTCACATATTCGCCGATGCTTAACTAATTCTTTCATCAAACTCTGATCTTTTCAAAACTTTCCATTCTCATCCCCACTACTATATAGTTGTCAAAAAATTTTTATTTATTTTATTTTTTTTTAAAAGACCGAATCTCACTATCCTTATCCATCATTATCTGTTTCTTGCTGGAATTAATCAAAATGATATACAAACTTTTAGTGTGAAATTTTACAAAATTGTAATAGATAAGTAATTATTAAGGGAAGTTAGGGCAGAGAATTATGTGGTAGTTTTGTAATGAAAAGTCGTGAAAGCTATTTATATTAGAAACCGAATAAAAGACAAAAGAACTAGAAAGGCTTGAAGAATTTTAAGAAGATGTTCAGGTGTACAAAGATCACTAATCTTTATAGGGGGAATAAGGAAAATAGATTTCATACCAACGGTAGATTATTGTAGAAGGTCGACAAGGAATGCAAAGAGGCAATAAAATATTCTGCAGACATTTTTTAAAAAAAAAACTCTCTTACAATACGTGCAGGACGTATTGCACAGGTTCCTGTGTATGTATGTGTTTTTCTAGAGAGAGAGACCAATCTTTGTTAAGCCAAGCGTTGTTCAATTCGGATAAGCCCAGTGTACAAAGAAATGATTTGAAAGATTACTTAAATATTCTTCAAGTTCCAGATGTTTCGTCGAGGCTGTAATGGAATCGTTTGATGTGATTCCTGATGTATTAGATGTCTTGAAGAGGGCAGAAGTTAGTTGAGAGATTTTGGAAGTTAGGGCATCGAATTATTAATACGGATTTTATAAAAATAAACTGTATTTTAACAATAATTTTAACGTAATAAAGGGTAACTAATAATAACAAAATACTTAGGAATAAATAGAAGATAAATAACTAATAAATTAGACTGATGAAATAACGAACTAAGATGCACAACTCAAGGATAGTAAGTTTAAATAAAACTGTGTATAGACGCGTAAACTGCTGCTCGTGTATATAGCGACGTGCTCGTATAGTCGTATATGATATAATGATCCTCTCGTTGTATATGATAGAGTTTATATATCGGTGTTGGCCACACTCACACCAAGACATCTGTCCTAGTGTGCGACCTTGTGCGACGTTCTTAGTTTGCTGACCTTATTTAGGTCAGTGGCCAACCTTATCGGTGCTTGCTTTGATGTAAAGTATTGAAAAGGGCTTTGTTGTTTGTTTGGCCGGCATTGTCTTGAAGACGGGGGCCTGCTAGGTCGCTGGTTATAAATTGCTCTTTTATTACTGCCATCCTTTGTTAAGATAGCAGCTGGTTGGAACCACTTTGACATTGGTATGACTTTCCATGTCATTACAAGGCCAAAAGCTTTTACTTCACCATAGCAATTGCTTATGTTCTGTAAACAGGAATACTTGCCGGTGAATAGACATTTGCCGGTGGGCAAGCTAGATAACGGACGATGACAGAAGTCAAACCGCAACGCTAATGAGCGCAGCTAGGTAACAATTATTTTTATACTGGTTTTCATAATTTTTTAAGAAATTCTGACAAATTATTCACAGTAATGTTTAGCAAGTGACGTGTTATTGATACGTATAATAAACAGAATGAAAATGGTATAAATTAAATGGTGAGGTATGAAACGCGTTAAAAAAAAACTTAAACCTCTCAGAAAATCTTACAGAGAAACAATATTTTATTTATGCTGATTTCGAGACAGCTCTGGAGTATATGTTATCCCTGTTTTCATAGATTTCCTAAGGCTGTTTTTCCTCATGAAAAGTGAATTAATTAGAACGATATATATTTTACATAATCTTTCACTTTTGCTCACTGATTTAAGAGCAAATGTAGCACTCCTTTCACATTTTAAAGTGTCTTCTGTGTACGAAAAAGAACTTTAGCTCAGAAAAAGATCTAATTACTACAGTGTTGAACTATAAATGATAAATTAAAAATTGCAACAATTCGGTAATTAATAATTGTTAAATAAGGAAACCTTAGAGCCTATGTTTATTGAAGCATTACAATGTAATAGCAAGGTACTTGTATATGTCCCATGGTCGATATCTAATTACCTCTATAGTGGTACAGGCAATGTTCACACCGTGAACCAATGTCACCATTTCACCATTAATCCCTATTTCTCACTCTCCTTTATCCAACTGTTAAGCACTGTTCCCGCCAGGTTTCCATCTACGTTCCCTTCCATCAGCTACACAGATTATTCCATAACTACAATTTTGCACAATATAGCTCAACACCTGGCTGTTGGCATGGTGTGATATGAAGTAATAATGATTTACACTTAGCAGATTGGTCTCAAGAGTTTCAAATCCTTCACACATTTTACCTCAAATTACTCTGCAACTTACATTCCTATTAAAGAATAAAGATAATTAATGATAAATTCTGGTGTGAAACAAATCACAGCATTTTCTTTTGCTGCAAATTCACAACACTCAAGTCAAATATAATTTTCAATAATTTAGTTATCCACATTATTTAAACAAGTAGATGATAAATATCCAATAAGATATTGAAATTAAATAATAGAGGAATGCCAAATAGAATGCCACCCCAAACTATGGTCTCGAAAAATGTTTCAAGTAAAAGTGAGTGATATAAATGTTTGGTGAAGTTACACAAAGTTTGTATTGAAAAGTTAAAAAAAAAAAAAAAAAAAACTAACTTAGCCATAAATTTTGTACCACTTTCGGGTTAATCGATTTTGACTAAACTTTCGAGTAAAATTCTATAGGAATATAAAATAGAATGATTATTTTAAAGAATTAAGTTTTACCATCATTTGCAAATAAATTGGTGAATCAATTGACATTATTTTTGTTATAAATAGTTTTATTGGTATTTACAATGCAAAATTGCTAGAATTCTCTCAATAAGGAGAATTTAATCAGAATTTCTTTCTGAGAGAGTGATAATTTAGAGCGGTTGCCGAACAGTTTGAAGAGAAGAAAGAACAAAACGTATTTTTTTTTTACCTGAGAGTGTTGCATGTAAAATTTACGGGACCAGACTCTTGTCTATGAAAGTGGACATGGAAAGCGGGCGATAATAAGATGACACATGGATGTACTATTAGAAAAAAGAGGTTTTTGTTATAAAGTATAACTAATATTTGCACTTATTTAGATTTTTCATTAATTTTTCCATTTAAAAAGCCAGTACTCATGGGGTGAGAATGGAAAGTTTTGAAAAGATCAGAGTTTGATAAAAGAATTAGTTAAGCATCGGCGAATATGTGAATATATCAGTTTATTGGGTGAACAGTAAAGTCTGTATATATTAGGTAGAGAAAAGAAGCTAAAATACTCCATTCAAGAAGCCTGCGTGGATTGAATAAATGAAGAAGAACCAGATGCCTTCACACACACGAGAATCTATCTGCAAGGTACGATTTTAGGAAGAGATAGTAGGCATTTGGGAGGATGCCCTTGAACAAAAACTTTACATCATTTCCTATCGAAAGTTTGTCAATAAATAAAGGAGTATTGAGTCAATGAGTTATAAAAATTTGGAATCAAAGATGGTGGCGATGATATCTCTCTATAGCAGATATATTTGTTGAATGGAGATGTTTAAAGATCTGAAGCCAAAATGGTAATTGGACATGATAAGTGGTTATATGTTTCAGTGAAGTTGAAAACATTTAATCTTTTAGATCGATAAGGGACGTTGAGTTAAAAGATGTATGTTTTTACAATTTTGTCTTGGAATCACTTTTCATATGGTGGACATTTCCACAATATTGAAAAATGAGTAGTTCAAAGAACTGAATTAAAAATGTAGTTAAGGAACATCTTACTAAGAATTGGATTGAAATTGGATCTGTAATGGAAGAGAGAAATGCAAAAATAATAGTTTTGAAAAATATTTTAAGTGAAATAATTTTGGCAAAAAGTAATGTATTTTAGAGACAGGTACTATAATTTAAGGTCATTGCTACTAAAGAGACAAAGGCACAAGAATCCGTTAGGGTAGTAACAATGCCACTTGGCCAACTGTTTGAGTAAGAGAAAATCCCCCCGCTAGAGAGGCATTCTTCAGACATTCTATATTCTGCACTCAACCAGAACAGTCTGAATTAGACATTGAATCAGAACACTCGTATCAGGAATCGCTCTCTTAGCATCAGTGCCAGTTTTAAGTTAAAACATAAGAATTTTGCATTTAATCTAGATAAATAATTGATTTTATAAACATAATATTGTGATATTTAAAAGTATTTAAAATTCTTTAAAGATAATATATTTAATTCAATCTAGCAGTGCTTTCTTATTTATCTATTATTGCTTCTCTTCTCTTTAAACATATACCCTCACAAGCCCTTTACTAAACCACTCACGCCACTACAAACTACTACTACACACAACATCACCAACAACATTACAGACCATTATTAATATTATTATTATTATTATTATTATTATTATTATCCAACCTCGGGTGGGCTATATCCCGGCACTGCAGCCAACAGAGGCTTATTGTGCCACCCCCGATAGTTCCTAGTAGACAAACCCTCCCTCCCTAAGGAGTTTGAGGACCTTCACCACCAGGTCATTTTGAGCTACTATCTCCTCAGGTCGCAAAGTACCAAAGGTTTCATACCTCAATTTGATTATTGCAACGCAATCGAACAACAGGTGGGAGGCCGTTTCCTCCTCTTCCAGACATAGTCTGCACAAGGGTTCCGCTCGAATGAGTCCTACCTTGTACAGATGTTTCCTGAACCCACCATGACCCGTAAATAGTCCCGTCACCAGAGAAATCTGGCTCCTACTCAGACCAAGAGTCACAGATCATAATATATATTGTATCATAGATTATATCCTGTTATCATATTCTGGAGGTTTTTTTGTTTTGTTTTACAAGGAAACTTTGGAACTTTCTTACGTGTAAAGGACAGAAATTAGTTAGATATAATAAGGATAAGTTGAAAGTTCTTTTTCATTGTGTTGGCGTCTAGTAAATCTTGTAGATTAAAAATACTGGAGCCAGATATGGCAAACCGGTTTTTCATAAGATTTGATTTATGTACCAA
Source organism: Triatoma infestans (assembly GCA_011037195.1). Classification (NCBI taxonomy): domain Eukaryota; kingdom Metazoa; phylum Arthropoda; class Insecta; order Hemiptera; family Reduviidae; genus Triatoma; species Triatoma infestans. The sequence goes on from JAAEAF010012870.1 coordinate 8,432, forward strand.
ATTGTAGTTTTATATTTTTAATTATCTAATAACTTAGTTGAATAGGTACTTAATCGATGGGCACATATAAGATAACAAAATAAGATATAAATATTGGGTTTTTAATAATTGTAGAGATGTCCAAATGCTTTGCTGAAATTTTTAGTTAATTGAAAAGACTGTGGTTTAGTTGTTGAGGGTGTTTAAGGAAATTTTTAACTCGAGTTTCAGTTTGAACTCGAGCCTCAAAGAAGTCGTTTTATAAAGCTTAGATTCTCCTATCTACATAATTTTAAAAGTAAATAAACATCTAGTAAGAAATATATATGTATGAAGAGAAATAATAGGTATGTAAATTGCTGTATGAGAAGTTGGGTGAATGTTCCACACAAGATTTTATGTAGTTCCAATGCGGTTGATTTTTCTGATGCTGTCATACATTCTACTTCTTTTAAAGATGTTTGTGAGAAAGAGTAGTGAAAATATAGAGCAAAAGAAAGAAAAAAAAAAAACAGAAAGAAAAAGGGCTTATTATATAAAAATTTGTTTTACGAACAATAACGTGCTCTGCCTCCCACACAGCCTCTGCTCGGTTGTTTGCAGTCAGCATTGTTACTCCCCAAGTTTTACACATCACTAGGTCAACGCTAAGTATACCTATACCGTATTTACATGATTACATATTTAGCCAGTACAATGGGCTTATAAAAAGAAATAAGAAATTAAAGTTTAGGTTGTTAATAATTGATAAAAATACTAAAGTACATAACTGTCACTCCTACACATTTCTCCATATTTAAAAAATCTAGTGTGTAACGCCATTCTCAAAAATTAAACACAACTTTTTCTTACTCTAGTTATATATAATTTAATCAAGAAATATTCTTCAAATTTGCAATATTACAATGTTTAGTTTGGGCTGGCCATAAAAATGGTGGTAGGAATTTTAATTGTATATCTGAGCGGCTTTATGTGGAGCGTTCTATGTCAAAACTTGGAAATCTAGCGCAAATTTAATTTTAAAGAAAAACTGACATACCTTCAATAATCCATTTAAATTTATTTTTTCAAATAAATGTTGTAATCGTTAACGAGAAAATTCCCCCCCAAAAAAACTCAAAAACCTATTCTGTAAAATCGCACTTCCCGATAAACCGCTGTTCTTCAAATTTAGAATTCTATCAATACTTCCAATGTGTTTTAATATTATTTAGGTGGTAAAACCGTAAATTATACTAAAGTGGTACATTTGAGAAAAACATTCTCCAATATCTATTCCCTCTAAAATCCCTAAAAAATCAATTTTCCTCGAAAAATGTTTCAAATAAAAGTGATAGGTATTTAGGTGCATGGATAGTATACGAAGTTTAAAGAAAATCATTGGAGCCATTTTTGAGAAAACCATGAAAACAGGAAAAAATACTTCGTAAGTCGCGCTCGGGTGATGGATTTTGCCTGAAATCTACGTATCTGATGCGGTGGTTGTATTTAAATGGAATATCAACTTTGAGATTCCTAATATTTACGTTCTTCAGATATTCTGTTAAAACACTCAATATATACAGATTATTCGTTAAAAACTTTTTTTCATATTCAGGGCACCTAAAAACATTAATTTCCGGTGAACACAATTCGGAAATCTGGCACGATCGCAATACTTCCTTTTACCAGGAGTAAGAGAAAGTAAAAATAATTAACTACCTAAGTTATCTTTTTATTTGATTAGAATTTAATCAACTAACATGAAGGTTTTTTAGAGTGACCAGTTTACCTTTTTGCTTTCTTCACTATCAGCAATAAAATCTTTTAATTTTTATGTTATTAAACATAAAAATTCTATACTAACTATCATAAATAATTCAATTAAATTGTTATACTTGAAATATCCGTTATTATTCAAAATAATTTTGCACCAACACCCCCACATAGCTCTGACAATGAAAAACAAGATTGCATGTCCTGGATTACGAAAATGCTTTTGAAAGTATTTCTTTCTGCGGAAACTGGTGACGTTGCGTTGAAAATGATAAATTTGAGTTTTTGCATTGTTTTTGACGTTATCTTATGGATCACAATGTAAACATGTTTAATTTCTATCTGCTAAACGGGTCATGCAATACCTACAAGCTCTGCTATCTCTTACCAACTCAATACTTGGTATTAATAACCTCAATACTTATGTTATGGCAACTGAATCGAAATGTCCAAGTTCATAAAATATTTATCAATTTTATAATTGTATTAACTGCAGTGAGAGAAAATAGCGTGAGTATTTCACACCAAATAGTCAAAAGAGCGAAACAGATAACTGAATGTTTGAAACAAATCGGGAAAATGTGGATGAAGTATGTGGAAGAACTTCATAACCCAGTCTATTTAAGTTTTGGAAAGTCAATCAGAAGACATGATATCTATCGTTGTCATATACATATTGGTCCTTTCTTGGAGGGAGGAAGGGGGGACCAGTAGATGTTACTAAGCAGTTTATTATGAAATTGGTCCGGTTCATCGCTGCAAGAAGGAATAGTGAATAATATCGGCCAAGGCAACCATATCTCTTTCTGAGTTGGATTTGTTTTGGACATGATATCTTCATCAACTAACCTTGTCTTTTTTTAAGTATTCTAAAAGTTCGAGGTTTTCATTGTATAAAGACCGTTGGATTATATCTGTCAACCTGGGGGGTAGCTTGGTGTCCAACTCAACGAATCTAACGCTTAGTCAACTTGGTTGGTTATTCAGACTTCGTGGTGAGCTACTCTATTTAAATTATACCCCTTGGGTTGAGAGAAGTAACTCCTTGTGCTCTCTATGTAACTCTCGAGCGAGGGAGGATGTCTATAATTTTTTGGCAGACTGCTCCATTCTCTCCGAGATACGTAGGCTTTATGTTGGTTGCGGCAAATTATCTAGATCGTAGTTAATATTGATGCTCAATGGCGAAAACTGCATTGGGATTATTAATTTTGCGAGACACGCCTGGCAATATAGATATAATTTAATTATGGAATTTAATTTTGATTGAGCTCTTTTTATATTATACTATTCAGGTTCTTTCTGTTATAACTAAATGTACTTAGTAATTCATAGTAGTTCATATGTTTAGTTTATTTTTTTTTTTATATTTAGTTTATTTTTTAATATTTAGTTTATTTTTTTATATTTAGTTTATTTTTTTTTTTTATATTTAGTTTATTTCATATATTTTTATTTAAAAAAGAAAAAAAAATCATTTAATTTAAGTGAATAACTTTCTTTTTTCTGTGTATTATTACTATTTTATTTGTATTATTATTTTTCTTCTTCTTTTTTTTTTCTCAACTTTTGTATTCCTTTATCAGCAGTTCTTGTCTTTAAATATTTATTCAATTTATATAACAATTTGTAATTGTTATTTTATATATGTATATCAACCTCCGGCAGACGGTTTACCATTGCCGTAGAATACTTTTTTCATTTTTATGTTTCTATTATAATTTCTTTTTCAAATAAAGTAT
>JAAEAF010012871.1:0-12216 GCA_011037195.1 Triatoma infestans
CGCCCCAGTTAGGACAGGGTTTCCTGTAGATTAACATCAAATTTCTTTTATCCATTTATGATCGAGTTTTAGCCTCCAATAATTTTGATAAGAATGTTAGGTTTATTATCTTTATTTTATCATGTCAGTAAAGTTAATATTGTAACTCTGGACACAAATTTGCTGTTAACAAAGAAATAGCTCTTTTATACGCAGTAAATAAGAAGATCCTAATTTTTTTCTTTGATTCATGGAAAATTGCTAAATTAAAGAATTACGTCAGAAAAACAATCGGTCAGACATAACAATAAGAGAAGTCAATAACTGATAAAGTGTGCTTTTGGGGTTGGAAGTAGGAAACAATTATAATTTAACAATATATAATTTTTTGAATGAACATAACAAATTTCATTATGTGATATATGTTTCTTTGTGTGATGTAATACTATGTTTTTCAATTAATTGAAATAGATTAATTAATGTAAAAGCATTATAAGAGATGGGTTGCTGAATTAGCAGCACAGTTCTAGCAACAATAAACGAACTATAGTTGTAAAACTGGCCGACCAATACAGTTTTTTTGGGGGTTTTAGCTTGCTATTTGTCGGTCCTCACCATTCTGTTTCACTTCTTGATGGTTGAATCATATTATCCATCAAGGTTTGGCTAATAGGAGATTTCTCATGCCGTTTAGAACAGAGCGCGTATATAAGCTAAGCTTGACGGATTGTTAACGGATCACTATCAGCTTTGTAAAGTCATGAATCTATTGGAGTTGATGGCTATATTTATCGTCAAATGTTAGAGGATACCGTGTATATTTTCTTGATAAGCCGTTTTTTGCTTAACGTTATTAAGGCAAATAGTATTGGTTAATGTGCTATAAATGTTCTTTTGCCCAAAGCAGCGGATCCTACGTAGTCGTCTATTCCTGATTTGCTTTAGGTGCAGCTTACTTTATATATAATCTTTCAAACATTATATTTCTTAGAACTATTGAAAAATCTGGGGTCATTTTCTAAGGAGCCTGGTTAATTGGAAGATTGCGTAACATTTTCTTGACAGCCTAATAAATTTTTGGTCCTATTTACAAGAGAGTCCATTAGTAGGAGGAGTTCTTCTCCTTTTTTTCTGTGATAGCCTTATTTTATTATTATCGGCCGGTTTCGGGCGCGTATTCAGGATATCTTTATAAATGGTGTGATAACGAAGACTAGTACAAAGCGAAGTCAGCGCAATCCCTCATAGCTGCAGTTCGTCATAAAATGACTGGCTTTTCCTCGCTCTAACTCAAAGAACTCTCAGCCTAATTTTTGAAATTCTGTCAGTATTTTCGAGACATTGCCGACTATCTAGCGTAATGATGAATGCTTAAAAGTATCAATGCCTAAAACTAGGATATGTAATTGTCATGTCCAATACCTGTTTCAGGACCAATGACAAGACGAAAAAGTGAGAGATCTTTTAGTTTAGCTAACTTGACTGACTCCTCTTATTTTTCATTTGATATAATATCCAGATGTCATCAGCAAAAAGGCACAAGTCCATAGATCTGTTTTCTGTGTACGATATGAAGAGAGTTTTATTTATTTTTTTAACAAACTATATTTCTCAACCACATCAGTTGCTGACCATTAAATTCTTAATTGCAACATCAATTAATATGTTCTGCATTCACTATGTGTGTGCTAATATATAAACCTATGTTGTAGTTTTCTATCAAGTTTAAAATAGAACAGTATTGATAATATTTTTTAATATTAAACCCACGTTTAATATTAATATCCCGTGTATAAAAACTATTTATCAGTGCCATGCTCAACAAAATATGTTTATATAGTCTTAGGGTTACAAATCTTTATTTTATTTAATTTTCAACCTTCGTTAAAGTTGAAATTATTTAATGCAGTGTATAATTTAATATTGAGGACATAACCTTCTCTGAACTAGTTTTTTTAGCTCCACTACTTTAACTATCTCGGAGTTTTGTTTGTATTATTGAGTTTTAATAGTATTTTTTCTATTAACTCTTTTTAGTTAATTTTAAATTTAATTAGTATTTGCTTTAATAAATATCATCTACCATAAAGTTTATTATAATAATAATAATACTTTAACATACTCGTAAATTATAATGATTCACACTCACAATAATTAAACTGGCTAGATTTTTATTCAATAAAAATTGAATTGTACAAAAATTTATATTTACAGTTTGAATTTTGACATTGTTTCCTTTTGTTTATAACAATTTAGTACTGACACTTTAAGTAGCTAATTATATTTGGGCTAATTATATTTAGCATAAAGTTTAGACATTGAGAAGAACGATGAACGATGAACAGATAGCGTTGGCGGCGAACATTGACTTTTTGGTGTGCAGCTAGTTGGTACTCCTCTCTCTATTTATTGGAAGTTTATTTTTTCTTTAATTTGAAAGCCGAGTGAAGTCTATTATTTGCTTGTTCAAGACTCTTGAAAGCTAATTGGGCGCCTGTTCAAGACTCTCGAAATCTAATTGGGCAGCTGTTCAAGACTCTTGAAAGCTAATTGGGCGCCTGTTCAAGACTCTTGAAAGCTAATTAGGCGTCGGTTCAAGTGCCTTGAAAGAGAATTGGGCACCTGTTCAAGACTCTTGAAAGCTAATTGGGCGCCTGTTCAAGATTCTTGAAAACTAATTGATCGCCTGTTCAAGACTCTTGAAAGCTAATTGGGCACCTGTTCAAGACTCTCGAAATCTAATTGGACACCTTTTCAAGACTCTTGAAAGCTGATTGATCGCCTGTTCAAGACTCTTGAAAGCTAATTGGGCGCCTGTACAAGACTCTTGAAAGCTAATTGGGCGCCTGCAATTGAGCTCCAAATTTGGCTTTTTGCTTTTTTTTTTTTTCTTTTTTTAATTTTTAGCGTATCTTTTCCTTTTTACAATTATTTAACGTATTAAAGAGATTATAGCAAGTCAATTATGGTTCCATTCTAGCTGTTTAATATATTTTAAATAGGACGAAATAATTACAAATTTGTAAATTGGAAGTTGGTTGGAAGCTGTGCGAGTGTTTCATAGCAGTGCTTTTTTTTCCCTTTTATTCTCTTAAATTGTTTTTAATGAAAGCACCTCCCAATGTTGATTTGTACAGGTAGCCAGCCTCCTAAGTAGATCGCATTAAACATCCGTCTATAAAATGGTCATAATAATAAACAAGTTTTATATATATATATATATATAAAAATAGCATGTACATCATTGAAAAATATGCATACAATCTTGTTATTAATAACCTGAATATATATATAATATAGACATGTTGTTAATAATACTAATTAATTTAAAAATTATATCATTTTATTAAGCAATAAATTAATATTTCTCAATATAAATAATTACACAACCTATATTTGTGGTGTCCTTTTGTTTAAATTGTAAATATACTGAATATTAATCATGTTTATTGTATTATTTTTTTATTAATGTATTGTTGTTGCAAGTGAATGTTTGTATGTGTCTGTTGTTATTGTTTTAAAATCACCTTGTCCATGTGGAGGTGACCTTTAACAACATGATCGCAACATAATACCATATAATGAAACATTTATTTATTTATTTTTTTAATGTTACCTCCCTCGTACATTCAATTTACACCTTTAATGATAGGTGATGGACAATTAAAGTTACATTATAATAAACTTTATGATCAGGATAATTATTATTAATTTGAGCTTTACGTTAGTCTTTTATTTATTCTATGTTAATATGTTAAAGTGAAAATTGGAAGTTCACTTCAAGAATTGTGTGTTACTATTGTGATATGTTGGTATGAATTGTCTTGCTGGGAGAGAATTGCATTTATTTTTACAACTTTTGGACCTAATGGCACAGTACTATTTTTAAATAGGTTATTTATGAACGGTTTTCTCATTCTAGGGCGCTATTTTGGCTGTAAGTATGAGAAAAATATTGATGTGTTAATAGAAAGTTTCATATATCGATTTTTTCGTTCGCTAAAAATTTACAAAGCGTAGCGTATTTATATTGTTTATGTCTAAGAGCCAAAAATATACTTTATTGAAAAAGTAACGCAGAATTTGTGAAGGATGATGTTTGAAAGTGCATATACTTCTGAACAGAATAGCATTAGCAAGCGAGCAGAGCGCTGCTTCAATTTGTGGTTGAACATGCATAGACTTGGCTTAACAAAATATATGTATATTCTTGAGGGGCGGTCTTTTTGTCCGGGGCGTCATAACCGCTAGAGCGGGCGCAGATGCGTAAGAGGATATCCAGTGAGCAAATATGAATGCGCAGGCGTTTGTTTATCCCCCGGCGTTCCAAATAGTTTAAACTGATTGCTCAGATATTCCCAAGTGCCTTCACCTTATCCACTACATTGACCTGGGGAAAAAAGTAAGAAAGTTTAATTCCAGTGGATCCTTTGCTTGAGCACAGGGAAGCTGATAGGCTGGCAAAAGAGGGATCTCAAATAGTTCAACCAGATACTTCTCTGTCTTATTCAGCAGTTGAGGAATGTCACTCAACAAATGTTTGGACAGGAACAAATTAAGAAGGTACAAGGAAGTAGCAGATGGAAAACGGTGGCAGATTCTCCCGCGCAATGGTAGTAGCATATTTTCAGCAAACAACTGGAACTTATTTGCACTTATATGTGGACTTTTAATGAAAAGTCTTAAAGCCATTTTCTAGAAAATTGCGACAACTTATAGAAAAATATATATATATATTAACCACTGAGCTAACCTAGCCGCTAAAAATATAACACTACAAATTCTTTTCCAAATTCATATTCATGCTATGCTTCTTCTATGCCTTATATATTTATTAAATAAATATTAATATACACAGATATTTAGAACTTTTAAATTCTCTCAATACTTAAATCAGTGATAAAAATAATATATATATCTTCATTATGATTATCAGAAGATTTTTCTTGTTGGCCGTTAGTTGTAATATGAAAACAATAATTAGTTGGCTTCTCGACCAATTGATGGTAAAAAAAAACAAAACCAAAAAGTAAATTTTGTAATTGTTTTTTATTATGACAGTTCGACGTTTCGACAAACTTTGTTTGTCTTCTTCAGGAACAATACAAAACAAAATTAAAGAAAAAACAAAATTATAACATGAAACAAAAACAAAAAACCAAATACATAGGTGAGATTACAGTAGTAATTACAGACTTACATTATACTGAAAAAAGAAAAAAAAAAAAAAAAAAAAAAAAAAAAAAAAAAAAAAAAAAAAACAAAAACAAAAAAAAAAAAAAAAAAAAAAAAAAAAAAAAAAAAAAAAAAACAAAAAAAAAAAAAAAAAAAAAAAAAAAAAAAAAAAAAAAGAAATAAATCTCACCTATGGATTTGGTTTTTTGTTTGTGTTTCATGTTATAATTTTGTTTTGTATTGTTCCTGAAGAAGACAAACAATGTTTGTCGAAACGTCGAACTGTCATAATAAAAAAACAATTACAAAATTTACTTTTTGGTTTTGGTTTTTTTACCATCAATTGGTCGAGAAGCCAACTAATTATTGTTTTCATGTCTTCATTACAACAATTCTTTAGTACGTCGTGCTCCAACAAACTCATAAAGGCTGCCTTAATTAACTTCAAAACCTAGTTTTATTGGTACATTTTTTTGTTTTTAAAAGTTATAATTATATTGATTTAAGTATATAATGTCAGCGCTTTTTGAAGTGAGCATACATATTGTTGAATATTGTGATAAAATTTTATAATTCCAAAATTGAATAAATATAAAAATAAAATAAAAATGAGTGGTGTAAGCTATTGTATAAGTTTGACGTACTTTTATTTCATAGAACTACTAACGTTAATATTTGCAAGGATTTGTAAGGTTTCGTGGAGGTAATATCAGATAACTCAATCAGGTTATTTTAGAAATTTAGAATTAATTGAATTTCTTCTTAACTTTAATCTGTATTAGATTAATTAGCACTAAAAAGGATTAGCCTCAGAGGAAGTCTTTTTACTTTGGCTATAAATAACAAGTTAATGGCCGTACACATTCAGTGGAACAGCTAGTGGAATTAATAAAAATTAACCTCATAAAATAATAAGATGTTTATCGGAATCTATTAAATGTTTAATAATAATAATAAAACCAAAATAAATTGAAATGGACATCTTGATTCTTGCACGCTAATCACGGCTGTCAGTCCAATTAAAAGATAAATAAAAAAAAAAAAAGAAATAAAACTTAAAAAAAAAAAAAGTAATAAATAAAAGTTAACGGGATAAGAAAGAAATAAAAACAAAAACATAAATAAAAAAAACGGATATTATAATTACCTTTTAGAGTTAAAAATCAACCTTGCTCAATACTTAGGTAATAATTGCATGCGGTCGCGTAGTTCACCTGAACGATTGAACGTTATTGCATCAGTGTTTCGTTATATACTATACTGTGTGTACTTTAGCTTTCTTAGTTGCATTCACTCATAGTTTAAAATATAAAATAAAGAATAAAAATATATGACTATTATTGTCTATGAGAAATTTATTTGTTCTTGACTTCAACATGAAATTTTAAAAATATTAGAATATCAAATTTATATTTAACCTGATAATTCATAAATAATACTAGGTAAGAGAAGGGTGGGTGTTGGTGTAGTGGTTATGAGCATGAACTTGTAAGTGGGAGGACCCCAGTTCGAATCCCGCGTATAACTGCTAAATTTTATATTCATTTAAAAATGTTACTGATAAAGCAGGTGCTTCCGCCCCCGTCCAGCACGACTAATTTGATAGTTGGACGTTAAGCCCACCTGAAAAAAATAGGCGTTACTTTACTTTACTAAGTAACAGGAACTATTGGTGATTGGGCACTGGATTGGAACGTGAAAGTCTCGGTTCAAGTGTAAATAATGTTACTTTTACTTTTTCTGTCTCTAGGAGTATCTGTAGCTCACAGGCAGTGCTCTGAGAAAACCCCAGTGCTGATGAACACATATGTTCACGCTCCTTAAAAAAAAAGTTAAACAATTGTTTGCTTCTTTTTTTTCTCGTTTCTCTGAAGAAATAATTGTTTAAATGTAACCAGAAAGTAGTAGATTGCTAGCTTCCCTGTGCCCCCCCCTGAAAATCCGTCTGTGATCTTTAAAAGAAATGTAGTGACGTTATAGGTAATAATGAGTGAAGTTCCTTGTTAAGTCTGCCTAGAGGTAACAGTGTGGTTCCTGCCAAATAGTGATGCTGCCAAATCCTGTTGGTCTGCCAAATAGTGATATACAGATCATAATGAGTGAATAGTGGTGAGTTGAGGTTCATTAGGGTTTTCAAATTGTTTTGTATAGGCGACAATGTTGGTGAGTTAAGGTTCTCTGGGGTTCTGCCAGATGTAATGTATAATGCTGATAATAGTGAATAGTGGACAGAGAAGGGAGTAGCTAAGTGGTTAGCATACTGGGCTCCCACGCGGAGGACCCAGGTTCGAGTCCAGCTGTACTACCTTTAGATTTTTTCTTCCTAGGTACCTCCTCTACAGCTGGCTGTCCGGTGATGTACAGTGTTGTCTGTAACGAGAGAACGCTGTCCGGAGGCCGGCAGTGCACTGAGAAGGCTTCGGGCACCAATGACCATAGATTTTGACACGCCTTAAATTAAAAAAAAAAAAAATAGTGAATAGTGGTGAGTTAAAGTTCGCTATAGTTGTGCCAAATAGTGATGTGTAGTTAGTAATGAGTGAATGATAGTGAGTTAAAGTTCCCTATAATTATGCCAAATAGAGATGTTCCAAGCTTACCTATGGGTGTAACAAATAATAATCTTGTATAGACGATAATGAGTGGAATGGTCGTGAGATTCCCTGGGATTCTGCCAGGTGTAATACGTATATACATGATAATAGTGGATTATGGTGGATAATAGTTAAACTTCCATGTGGGTATGCCAAATAGTGATGCATATTGATGGAGTTGATTCAGGTTGCCTGGGATTCTGCCAAATGTAATGTATAGACATTAATGAGTGAATGGTGGTGACTGGAGGTTTCCTATAGGTATGCGAGTGAACATAATCAGTAAAGCGAGTGAGCTAATGTTCCTTATGGGTTTGCCAAATAGTGATCTACAGATGTTAATGAGTAAATAGTAAGTAGTGAGCAGAGATGATATAAGAGCGAAGTTTCCAATTGGGCTGTGAAACCTAAGAAGCTACACAATTCCCTGGCCGTTTTGCCTCATCTAAGATCGTACGATCTTTGAAACTTCCTGAAGAACTGAATATTCCGCTTTTATATGGAATGTAGAGAGATTTGGCTAAAGTTTCCAAGAAAAAAAAAAAAAAAAAATCTGGTGTGAAACAATCACACAACTATCTCTTACTCCAGTTTTCAAAATTGTAATTGACAAATTTTAAAGTTAGTATACCAAATTTAATGAAATTCGTCGGAGTGAACTTGTTCAATAAAAACGTACTTCCTGTTTACTAATTTTCTTGAAACTCGGAATTTTGGCAATCTATTTATTGCTAATTAATTTTGTTTACATGGTAGAAATTGTATAATCAACTATGATAGGACTTTAGATGGAAACCATAACCCCGCCCTTCCACCAAAAGCATCTTAAATGACTTTACCAGGAGAAATGTTTCAAATAAAAGTTGTAGCTCTTTATATGTGTAGTTAACATTTCTAGTTTAAAGAAAATCATTAGAGCCGTTTTCGAGAAAATATCAGAAAACTAAAAAAAATACATTTCATAAAATGCACACTTCCGGTCATCCGATTTTCTTCAGAATTTCAACAACACATTTAATTCTAAATAATATTATTTAGCTGAAAGAATTTTATAAGTAAACTGAAATAGCACTTTTAGAGAAAAACCGAACCCCCCACCCTTCCACCAAAAGTTTCCCAGAGAAATATTTCAATAAAAGTTGTAGATCACTTTGTATGTGTATTGACATAACAAGTTTAAAGAAAATCGTCGGAGACATTTTTTTTTTGTGAAAGTCGCAATAAAGTGAAAAAGAAAAGCATTCAGTAAAGTGGTACTTCCGGTTGAGGAATTTTGACAGATGTCCTTCTGCCTCATGGTGATACCTAAACGGAATATCAAGTTTGAACTATTTACGATTTTTCTAGTTTTTGAGCTATGCTGTTGACATACATACATACACAAACGCAGACTATTTTCTAAAAGCCACTTTTAGTTTCTCTTACTCCCAGTAAGAGGAACTATTATTGTAATCGTGTCAAATTTTCGATATTGAGTTTTCACCGGAAATATCCGTTTTGAGGTCCCCTGAGTCAAAAAAAGTGGTTTTTAGCAAATGGTCTGTGTGTGTGTGTGTGTGTGTGTGTGTGTGTGTGTGTGTGTGTGTGTTTGTTGGTTATATATGTATGTAGGTAGTATGTATTGAACAGTCATGCTCAAAAACGAAAAATCGGAATAGAACAAGTTCAAACTTGATATTCCGTTTAGTTATCAGCATTGGATCCGACAGTGGGTCATCTGTCAAAATTTCTCAACCGGAAGTACCACTTTACTAGTTGTTTTTTTTACGTTTTTGCGATTTTCTCAAAATTGGCTCCGATTATTTTCTTCAAACTTGCAATATCCTACACATACAAAGAGCTACAACTTTTATTTGAAACATTTCTCCAGGAAAATTCATTTAAGGGCACTTCTGGGGGGGGGGTGGGGTTAGGTTTTCATCTTAACTGCTGTTTCAGTATATTAGACAATTCTGTCATCTAAATAATGTTAATTAGAATTAAATATGTTGTTAAAATTCCGAGTTTGAAAAAAAATAGATAACCGGAAGTGCGTTTTTACTGAAATATAATTTTCAGTTTTCTGGTAGTTTCTCGAAAATGGCTCCAACGATTTTCTTTAAACCAGCGTTGTTAACTATACATATAAAGAGCTACAACTTTTATTTGAAACCGTTTCCCCTGAATAAATTCATTAAGGGGGACTTTGGGGAGGGGGGGTTATAGTTTTGCTTTAAAAGCATCACAGTTGATTATACACTTTCTGTCATCCAAATTGAAATAACTAGAAATTAATATACGACCCAAATTCCGAGTTTCAAGGAAATTAGTAAACCGGACAGTTTTACTGGACAGTGTTTTCACTTTTCGACGAATTTCATTAAATTTGGTACATTAACTATAAAATTTGTCAATTATAATTTTGAGTACTGGGAGGGGTGGGGTTTTAGGTTTCCATCTAAAGTGCTATTTCAGTTTATTAAAAAATTCTGTCATTCGAATAATGTTAATTAGAATTGAATATGTTGTTGAAATTCCGAGTTTCAAAAAAATTCGGATAACCGGAAGTGCGTTTACATTACCACCATTACTAAATGATTTTTTTCTTCTTTTTTTCGCGATTTTCTCAAAAATGGCTCTGACGATTTTCTAGAAACTTCTTATATAAACTAAACATATAAAGATGTATAACTTTTATTTAAAATATTTCGCTGGGAAAATTCATTTAAGGGCACTTTTAGGGGAGGGTTACAGCTTCCTCTAAAGTGCTGTCATAGTTGATTATACAATTCTATCATCCAAACAAAATTAATTAGAAATAAATAGATGGCTAAAATTTCGAGTTTCAAGAAAATTAGTAAACCGGAAGTGCGCTTTACTGAACAGTTTTTTTCAGTTTTCGATGAATTTCATTAAATTTGATATACTAAGTTTTGTTTTTTTTAGATTCAGGGGACTTCAACACGTGTGTACTTTTATTGAAAACTCGATATTGAAAGTTTGACACGATTACAGTACTTACTAGGAGAGTATGAGAAAGTAAAAAAAAAAAGAAGGAAATAACAGATTTAATTTTACCATGTTGTTTACAAACACTGTTTAACAAAAATAATGCGTCATAGAGAATGGGAGTAATGAACGTGAATGAGGGGGAACCCAGTCCATTTTTGGTCAATAATTCATTGTAAATAAAAGTAGGAATATCTAGCAGTCAAGCAATATTTCCGCTGATTTCATCTAGTCCAAAGTACAATATTTTTTGTTGATGTTATAAGCAAATTGTTTAGATTTATTTATTGAACTCAATAAATTTTACTCCACCTTTTATTATTTTTTTTAAAAATATTTGCTTGGATTAATGAATTTTTTAATTTATTAAAAAAACAAAAAAAAACAAACAAACTTGGGCGGTTGACAATGATTACTGTTACAATATAGTTGAGTAAGTTGTTCTTTTAGAAAGATGAACTCACCCAAACGTTGAACAAAAAAAAAAAAAAAAGGTGTATTCAAACGTTTCATAAAAAAACACATAACAAAACTAAATATTAACAACATATGGTTATGCAAAAGAATATACAATTATTTGTATACAAACTTCTATTGTTTGAATTTCCTTGTTAGAATATTTTTTTAAAGAGTTTTCTTTTAAAACATTATTATTTATTTATACTTATGTTATTGTTTGTTTTGCTCGCTTTTGTTTGTTTTGGGTGCACAACAAAATTTTGTATAGAAGTTTTTTGTTTACTGAAATATATTTTTAATTTGTTACGTTTCAAAATTTGTTTTTTTTTTTTCTTTTTTAAAGAAATTTAGTTTTTAATTAAAATAATGATTATTAATTAATATTGGAAAGAAGAATTATGTGTATTTCTTTTAAAAAATATTTAAAAATAATGTAAGATATACTGAATTAAGATATACTGTATTAAGTAAGAGAAACTCTGGGATCAAGTCAGCATTTTTAAAAAGGAATTCTCTTCTAGATATGTGGTTTCATGAGACAAAAAAAAAAAAAAAAATCTGGTGTGAAACACTCACACAACTTTCTCTTACTCCAGTTCTCCAAATTATAATTGCCAGCTTTTATAGTTTGTGTACCAAATTTAATGAGATTCGTCGAAAACTGATAAAACTGTTCAGTAAAAGCGCACTTCCGGTTTACTAATTTTCTTGAAACTCGGAATTTTGGCCATGTATTTATTTCTAATTAATTTTATTTGGATGGTAGAATTATATAATCAACTATGATACCACTTTAGATGAAGCTGTAACCCCATCCCTTCCCTAAAAGTACCCTTAAATGAATTTTCCCAGAGAAAAGTTTTTAATAAAAGATGTAGATCTTTGCATGTTTAAGTTATATATGAAGTTTCAAAAAAATCGTCGGAGACATTTTTGAGAAAATCGCAAAAAAGTAAAAAATCCAACTAGTAAAGTGGTACTTCCGGTTGAGGAATTTTGTCAGATAACGTACAGTCAGATC
>JAAEAF010012872.1:0-14426 GCA_011037195.1 Triatoma infestans
TTTAGTTACGTTTAAATTTAAACTGCTGCTACAAGGTCTTGAGAACAAAAGGGTGCCTAAGATTTAAATTTAGCTTAGCTAAAGGGTTAAGACTAAGAGGGCTGCCAATATATTGTGATTTAGATAAACCTTGCCCGCAGGGAAATTTCCAAATCTTGAATGAAATAAACATTAGGTACTATTATATCTTAACTAGACTCATTGTTTAGTAAATAAGTGAAGAAAAATAGTTAATAAACAGGCTCTATTTGAGAGCACTCCAAAAAAAAAAAAAAAAAAAAAAAATTATAAAAAATAAATTTGTTAGAGACTACGATATTAAGGAGAAGTTGGAAAGTGCCCAGATGTTGAGGGTAATGAATGTTAACTATTATACCATCTGCTAGTTGTGTCGGCTAATTTATTTTAAAGTATTAGACTTTGATAACATTAAAGAATTTCTATTTCATTTACACAGTAATGCATCATTGAAATAAATTATTATTATCATTATTTCTTTTTACTTACCAAAAGAGATATTTAAATGTTAACTCTTCAGTTCTTTTTTCCCCTTTAAAATATAAATCCGTTTAAAATGAATAATAATTTATAACTAACTATAAAGAACTTACCTTCAATTCTATCGTTTAAATCTCTTTACATCTTTCGTTTAATATTATTTAACTTCTGTAATTTAGAATGTAGGTAGAGAAACAGAAAAAAACATTATAATTTTTTACTATTCTAGATCTTGAGGCCTTCGAAAGGTAGTTAACGTAAGTACGTATTGTGCTGCCCGAATACACTCTTACATTAGCCCTGGCCCTTATCACTCTTACATCAGCCCTAGCCTTATCGGACAGCTCGCCTACAAATGGAAGACAAAAAAACGAAAAGAGTTATGATTAGCTACTCCTATCGAGGGAGGACTCGAAGGATACCTTTATAGGGCCCCCGAGCCATTCTGCGGGTTGCCCAGCAGCTTGATTCAAGTTTCTATCAAGGACTGGATAGCAGACCAGCGAGGCTTCTATTGTAGATCTCGAGGCCTTCGAAAGGTAGTTAATGTACTTACGTCTCAAAGGTCCATTGTGCTCCCCGAATACACTCTAATATCAGCCCTGGTCGAGCCAGAGCCTTATCGGACAGCTCGCCTACAAATGAAAGACAAAAAAGGGAAAAGAGTTATGATTAACACCTCCAATCAAGGGAGGACTCGAAGGATACCTTTATAGGCCCCCGAGCCTACATTAGGCTCTTACATTATACACTCTTACATTAGCCCTGGCCCCTATCACTCTTACATCAGCCCTAGCCTTATCGGACAGCTCGCCTACAAATGGAAGACAAAAAAACGAAAAGAGTTATGATTAGCTACTCCTATCGAGGGAGGACTCGAAGGATACCTTTATAGGGCCCCCGAGCCATTCTGCGGGTTGCCCAGCAGCTTGATTCAAGTTTCTATCAAGGACTGGATAGCAGACCAGCGAGGCTTCTATTGTAGATCTCGAGGCCTTCGAAAGGTAGTTAATGTACTTACGTCTCAAAGGTCCATTGTGCTCCCCGAATACACTCTAATATCAGCCCTGGTCGAGCCAGAGCCTTATCGGACAGCTCGCCTACAAATGAAAGACAAAAAAGGGAAAAGAGTTATGATTAACACCTCCAATCAAGGGAGGACTCGAAGGATACCTTTATAGGCCCCCGAGCCTACATTAGGCTCTTACATTATACACTCTTACATTAGCCCTGGCCCTTATCACTCTTACATCAGCCCTAGCCTTATCGGACAGCTCGCCTACAAATGGAAGACAAAAAAACGAAAAGAGTTATGATTAACTACTCCTATCGAGGGAGGACTCGAAGGATACCTTTATAGGGCCCCCGAGCCTTTCTGCGGGTTGCCCTTAGTAGCTTGATTCAAGCTTCTATCAAGGACTGGCTAGAAGACCAGCGAGGCAGAGGTAGGCTAAATTCTTTATTAAAAGATATTTACCTAAATTTCCCAGGGACCTACTGAGTCATGGCTGAAGGAATATAAGGCTAATAGTGGGTCTACTAACAGGGCATTGTAGGCTGAATAGGCATATGCGGCAATTATAACGATTTAGAATTAAGATTGACAAATATGACATTGATTGACAAATATGACAAATTAAGATTGACAATAATGATGGACAAATGTGTGTTGATAATGACGAAGAAGGATGTAAGTGCCAACAATATCCTACACTTATGGATATAGTTAATAAAGAGATAAAGCATAAGAAAAAATCTTGTGTAAAACACTCACACAACTTTCTCTTACTCCAGTTTTCAAAATTGTACCTAATTGAAAAAATTTTTGTGGTTTGTGTATTAAATTTGATGAAATTCCTTGAAGTTCGTCGAAAACTGAATAAAATGTTCAGTAAAAAGCACACTTCCGGGTTACTAATTTTCTTGAAACTCGGAATTTTGGTCATCTATTTATTTATAATTAATTTTGTTTGGATGGTAGAATTGTATATTCAACTATGGCAGCAGTTCAGAAAAAAAAAACAACCCCACCCCTGCCCTAAAAGTCCCTTTAAATGACTTTACCAGGAGACATGTTTCAAATAAAAGTTGTAGCTCTTTATATGCGTAGCTCATATTCGTAGTTTAAAGAAAATCGTTGGAGTCATTTACTTGAAAACTCCAAGAAAACTGAAAAATACAATTCAGTAAAAATGCACACAATTTTTACTTTCTCTTACTCCTAGTAAGAGGAAGTATTGTAATCGTGTCAAATTTTCGATATCGAGTTTTCACCGTAAATATCCGTTTTGTGAGATCCCCTGAGTCCAAAAAAGTTGTTTTTAGCAAATGGTCTGCGTGTGTGTGTGTGTGTATGTATGTATGTATGTGAACAGCATAGCTCAAAAACGAAAAACCGTAGAAAGTTGAAACTTGATATTCCGTTTAGGTACACCATGGCATCTGACACCGAGTCATCTGTCAAAATTACCTTAACCGGAAACTTTACTTGTGGGTTTTTTTTTTTTTTTTTTTTTTACTTTTTTTGCGTTTTTCTCAAAAATGGCTGCATCGATTTTCTTGAAACTTGGTATATTAACTACACATAAAAAGAGCTACAACTTTTATTTGAAACATTTCTCTGGGAAAATTCATTTAAGGACAGTTATGGGAAAGAGGTGGGGTTAGGTTTTTTATCTAAAGTGTTATTTCAGTTTATTAAGCAATTCCATCATCTAAATAATGTTAATTAGAATTAAATATTTTGTTGAAATTCCGAGATTGAAAAAAATCGGATGACCAGAAATGTGTTTACTTTACCACTTTTACTAAATGATTTTTTTTTTTTTTTTTCACTTTTTCGCGGATTTTCTCAAAAATGGCTTCCAACGATTGTTTCTTGAAACAATTATAATATAAACATACAATGATTCTACACTTTATTTAAAACGTTTCTCTGGGAAAATTCATTTAAGGGTATTTTTAGTGGAGGGGTTGGGTTATGTTTTTCTCTAAAGTGCTTATATCATAGTTGATTATACAATTCTATCATCCAAACAAAATTAATTAGAAATAAATAGATGGCCAAAATTCTAAGTTTCAAGAAAATAGTAAACCGGAAGTGCGCTTGTACTGAATATTTTTTTCAGTTTTCGAAGAATTTCATTAAATTTGGTACACAACCTATAAAATTTGTCAATTACATTGAGGGAACTAGAGTAAGAGAAAAGTTTGGTGAAGTGTTTCACACCAGAGATTTTTTTTTTGTTTTTTAATAAAAATGATTCAAATAAAAGTTGATACGTTTTTTATTTAGCAGCCAAGTATTCAAAGTTGAACAAAAACAAAAAATCGTCCGTCGTTGTAAAACCGTTTTCGTTTTAAAATTCCCAAAACACCTTTTCTGTAAAATCCATACTTTTGTAAACGATTTTTTTTTCTTTCGAAATTGGAATTCTATACAGTGTTTATGTGTAGGTGATAAACACATAAAGTATACTGAAAGTGATATTTTAGATTAAAAAAGCATAACGCTACTGTTCCCCCCCACAAAACTCCCAAAAATAAATGTTCCAGGGAATATGGAAGATTCTGTTAACACTTGATGAGTGATAAATACACCTTAAGATTTGGTTTAAGATATATAATTGATATATATGTATATGACTGACTGCCAAGGACTTTACACTAACTGAACTGAACTGAACTGACAGACTGACGTGGCTAAGAAGATATGAACGGAGCGATGTTAAACTGATGTGTAAATCAACAGAATTCTATCTGAATGATGTCTCATTGCCTAACTCTCATATATATATACTGGCCGAGCCTCTCCTCTCTTTGCGAGAGGGGCTGTTTCTCTCCGCTAGAGTGGATGAGTGGTGGGGGTTCACTACCCCTACAACTGAATAGCAGACCAGCGAGGCTTCTATTGTAGATCTCGAGGCCTACGAAAGGTAGTTAATGCACTTACGTCTCAAAGGTCCATTGTGCTCCCCGAATACACTCTCGAAATGTATAGGGATGCATATTTCAAGCAGCATCCCTTAGTGGATAAGTTAATGTATTATATTAGTTTTCATTTGGACAGCCGTATGTTAATTAAACGTTCAATTTTATCAACCATATCTCTTGATCTTGTTACAACGGTGAATAATAATTGTACAAAATTATGTTACAAAAAAATTTGGCTAGAACGTTTATCATGGGATAAACCGTTTACTGTTACATTATGGAATACGGACATTATGGTCAATATTTCGAAAAGAATTTTATTCACTTAATAATTTGGAAATTAAAGAAAAAAAAAAAAAACCCTATGGCGTAACAGCCCATGAAGGGCCAAGGCTTGCAAGACGGCGATTTGAATATGGGGGCGTGTGGTAAGCATGCCGCAGTTTACACGCCGTTTAGTTCCAGCCTTCGCTACCTAGGGCGCTACTAACTGTAGCTTCCCAGGCGTAGATACGTGGCGCCACCATCGCCCATCTCGGTGATATGCAATCAGCCACTGGTTGGGGATACCTTGTCCCACTTCATATTCCTTCCTGGTCCTCTTCCTTTTTCCTTTCACTCCCCATGGGACGATGGGTTCCTGGTTCCTGGGATACTGTACCCTGACCCCTGAGGCAGCACGTCAAAATCAGTAGATGGCAAGTGGTAAGACCAACGGGGTTGCGATCAGTCTCGCCGCTATAGATAATATACGGGCGAAACAGCGCGTTTTCCAAGCCCAATTGCTTGCAATTGAGGTCAGATTCGTAGTGGGCGTTGGTTAACCAATAGCTCCGCTGTCCTCCGGGACATGAGCTGAGCGGGTGGGTTATACCGCAATATAAATTAATACTCTTGTCGTCGTGGGGGGGGGGGCACCAGAGCTAAAGTAAAGTCAGCCTTCTCTACGATCTGGTAGTGGCGGCCAACTATTGTTGACTTCCACGCGTTGGTTCGGCGTACAACCGAACCTGCTTCCTTGTGGGGCCAAGCGGGGGAGTGCCCGAGGTGGCACTTCTGCCATAGGGAGCCCTTGCACCCTAGCCTCATGTGGTGGTGACATTCTTCTCTTGTAAAACGACCTTGCGCTTGCACAAGGGGACTGGTATATCTGAATGGATAGGAACGGTCTTTAAAGAACCCTTAGTACCGGAATGGGAACAGGAATGAGGAGGGAAGAATGTAGCTTCCCACTTTTTATCACGATGCTGGGTCAACACCGCCGACTTTGCCCTCCCGGGAATCGAATCCTGAACTCTGGCATGAAAGGCGAGTGCGCTAGCTACTATACCATAGCGTGAGGACTTTGGAAATTAAACATCATGTTATTTGTTCAAAACCTTCATGTTTATATCTAAGACAGTTATACAAATACGAAAAAATATATATATAATTTTTTTTTTAATTTAATGCGCGTCAACTTCTATGGTCATCAGCGCCCGGAGCCTTCTCAGTGCACTGCCGGCCTCCGGACAGTGTTCTCTCGTTACAAACAACGCTGTCCATCACCGGCCAGTGAGCTGTAGAGGATCCTAGGAGTAAAAAATCTAAGGGCATCACAGCTGGACTCGAAACCCAGGTCCCCCGCGTGGGAGTCCAGTACGCTAACCACTTAGCTATTCCCTTCCCTTGTAGAAATATTTTTATTAACTGGCTTTGCGCGAAAGACAATTAAAATTTGTGTCGACCTTATATCGTGCTCTAATTGGTTCATTAATTTTATAGCTAGACTTGTTGCTAAAGTCTCAAAAATCATTTAAAAAAAAATAATATAAATGAAAAATATGCCTTGACTAATTCGACGATTGTTTTAATGTGGTTGAAAACAAAACCAAGCAAACTTAAAAAACGTTCCTTTGTAATCGAGTTTCAGAAATTAACATTATATATGATAAATTGAATCACATTCATTATGTAACTAATCCAGCCGATATTCTGTCCAGGGGTGTATAGCCCAGTGAAAATTTAAATTTAAAATTATGATGGAATCGTCCACAATGGCTATTAAAAAGAACAGACAGAGTTATTAATTGTTCCAACAATAAAAATAATATTTCTGAATTACGTACTAATAATAAATAAAGTTCTGTCGCTTGAAAAAAATATTTTATTTTATCAAAAACTGCAAAAACTTTTTGAAACTTTGTTTCGGTTTGTTTACAATTGTTTAAAAGCCACGTGTGAAAGAAATGTTGGCGGTCTTTTCAAAGGAAACTGAAAAGTGCCTTTTAACTGTAATAATACGATTATTGCAATTTGAATCTTTTCCAAAAGATATATAAAGTATGAAAATTAATAAGGCGGTAAATTCTAAAAGTAAAAATTCTTGCTTTCAATCCTTTTATTGATGGGAAAGGGAATAATGCATGTTGGCGGTCGCCTAGTAAAATCAAAATTTAAATTCAAATTTAAAAATATCCCGGTGTTTTATCATATAAACATTTCCTTTTGTAAATTGAAGGTCATTAACGAAACAAATAGTATACAAATGTATCCATTATTCTCGTTTTAATGTAAAACCTTATTCACCCATTTTTGGGAAATTCGCCCATGGAGAGATTGAACTGTTATTAAATTATTTGAAGTTATCGGCTTAGATTATAATGGACCATTTCTGATTAAAGACAAATTAGAGTGTGATTGTCGAATATCAAAGGCGTTTTTTTTTCAATTAAAGGTTCAACTATTTGAGGTTGGTTACGGACCTTACGAATGACTTACTTATTATTATGGCATATTATGGAGATTTGTAGCTCGTAGAGGAAAAACCGAATAAAATTTTGCTCTGATAATGAAAAGTAATTTTGTCGCAAGAATTAGGCAAATTTATTTCAAGAAATAAATCTGAACTAATAGTATCATTTGGCCTAAAGTTAAGATTAAGGCCAGCCTAGAGAAGTACGCCACGGACATTCAGGTTGAATTTCGCGTTACAACTCTGCGCTAAGGAGATTATAAGGCAAGGATTGATGGCAGAAGAGTGGTCATATACTCTGATTTCTTCACACCAAACAGCTCAAAATAAGTTGACACTTGCCTGGATGCCGGGATATGTGCGTTTCCTTGGTAACAATATGGCGGACGCCCTGGCTCGAAGGATACATTTGTAGGTCCCAAGCCTTTCTGCTAATAACAATAATAAAACCAGAAATAGATAAATAAATTAACTAAGCAAAAAGCATCATTTATTTAAATTCTATATTTTCCCCCCAAATCTACAAAATTCTTTTTTTCCACTTTCATTAGACAATAAATGTTAATCCATTCGTATTCTTCGTCTAATCTAAAATTATGGTAAAGTATATATTTATTCTAAAGATATACGCGAATAAGACGAATTATAAATTATTTCTCAAATATTATGGAGAAATTGCTGACGAATTTGAAAAAACTTATATTTATAATCGAAGGCCTTTAGGTATCGTAAATAACCTCTTTTAAATTTACATTTATTTTTTCTTGAATTGAAAAATCAAAAGTTTACTTATAGAATATAATAAACGAACTAAAATTGCTAATTATCTAATTAGTTCCAGGAATCAGTTGCTATTTATAAACTTGAAATAAATCTAATTAAGTAAGAATTCAATAATTTCCTTGTCACAATTATATTTTAAATTGTACGAGTATTTTGTGGAATAGCTGGATACTAGTATTTTTTTTTTTTTTTTAATTGAGATTTATGTAAATTTTTCTACAAGAAGATAACAATAGAAAATAGAGAGGCATCTCTGGGCAATCAAAAATTATAATTGTCAAAATAATTTTGTTTTATTGAAGTTAGGTTGGCCAACCTGTTATATTTCACCAATCCGTTGCTCCTCAGCTGTTTCTGGTGATTGTGAGCTCTGATATCGTCGTATGTCTTGATTGGAATTTGTATGTTGTCCAGATAGTCATCAATAAATTCCTTGATCACAATAAAACACAAACCACCAAAAATCCAAATCCGTTATAAAATAAACTCGGTGTAATGCGAACAATTAAATTTCAATAATTGCTCTATAGTACAAATCAAAATTACTGATTTAAGGAGTGATATATATATATATATATCCGGCCCGGTCGTTTGCAGATTACATACTGCCCTATATTGTTACCAAGTGAAATACACCAGCTCTCTTAAGTATAAAGTACGAACTTGTTTATTCTTGTCGCCTATTGTTCAGAGCTACATATATTTTTATAAATATTGATTTTTTACTTTGATAAAGATTATTATCGAAACTTTTACTATTAAATTATTGTTCTTATAAAAACAAATATAAATTTACTATGAAAAATACCCCCACATGGTCATGTTGACTATTGACTTTTCACTGACTTTAAATTATTTGACTTGTATATAAAATTCGTTAATTGTTTTATTCCATTTCTTTGCTTCATAACTTTCAAGTTGACTGGAAGGGTATGTTAAGAATTATATTATAAATTATTGAATTTTTTGTATTTCCAAATTTGTCTTTGATAAATGCCGTTTTAAATCACTTTTATTTCTGCACCTTGTAAGAGGTAACATCTAAATGTTACGTTTACCATATAGCAGTGGCGGCTACTGGTGTTCGCGATTGCGCGACTGAACCCCCCCCCCAGCTATTTGAAAAAAATAAAAATAATGAAAAATGTTCTCGACCAGTCAATGTTGCAATATGTCTATAATTTTTGGGTATTGGTCAATGAAAAAAATTCTAGTTAAAGGTAAACGTTTCGATTATATTTCATAATCTTCCTCAGTACTTGTATACAATAACAAAATCAAAACAATAAATATAAAAAAAATATATTACATAAAAATAAAAACTGAAAAATAGACATACTAAGTGTGTTAAGATAACCTACCAAAACTAAGATGTTTTCATCAAGTGTTATTGTTGCATTTTTATAATTATATATATATTGTTACATTTTAGGGATTGTGCAATAATATTGATCGTGTGTAGATGATATTGAAAGGTTGTGCAATATATATTGTGCGGAAAATGAAAAAAAAAGTTGAATATTTATTGCTCAATATGAAAAATACTGTATCGCATGTGGGGGCTACATTGTGCAATATGACGTCAGTTACTGTCAAAGACGTTTTGCAGATCGGATCGCTCAAGTTCTTTTTTTTTTACTTTTGTTACATTCTCGGCACTGAAAACCGAAGACTTTTCTCGTAAAATGGAAAAAATTCATTTTCCCAATTTATTATGTAACGTTTCTTGCGTGTACTTTTCACACACACAGTCGAAATGTACATGTACACAGCAATCAAAATACAGCAAAATTCGGTATCTTAACTCATCCAAGCAACTGAATTTATTTACTGGCCAATCATATTGTACGTCAAGGGCGGGTTTGCACAATATCTATACACGATCCAATATTATTGCACAACCCCGATTATTGCGCAATAATATTGTCCATTAATGGGCTGCTTAAAATGTCAATTCAGTAAAATACAAGTTATATAGGCTCTACAATTGCTTCTCGGCTTTTTGGCTAAGATCAAAGTGTAGTATCTGTTCTTAGGGGCGGGTGTTGGTGTAGTGGTTATGAACATGAACTTGTAAGTGGAAGTTCCCCAGTTCGAGTCCCGCGTATAACTGCTAAATTTTATATTCTTTGAAAAATATTAATGGTAAAGTAGGTGCTTCCGCCCCCCGTCCACGATACCTAATTAGTTGGACGTTAAGCCTGCCTGAAAGAATCGGCATTACTTTACTTTTCTTTACGATTACTCTACTAAATTCCAAATTTGAAAAAATGAAGAAATGTGACTTTAAAGAATAGGTTCATTCATTCATTCATCCTCGGCACTACAGCCCAGAACGGGCCCTGGCCTCCAATAGAAATTGTCCCCAGTCGTCTCTATCCATGGCCTTCAACCACCATCTCGGCGCACTCAGCCTCGCTGCCTCCCTGCCAACCTGGTCCAACCATCTTGCTCTCGGGCGACCCACTCTTCTTTTTCCAAATAGCTTATAATTAATAATTTTCTTCGGCATCCTATCCTCTGACATCCTTTGTACATGTCTTCCACTCACTTTTGCGGTTATTTTCCTTCAAACCTACTGTTTCTTCTGCTACAGTTTCTATGGTGTTCTTAATTCCTTTCCAATTATCCTCTATATCCTGATCCTCATCAGCATTCCTCTTCCATTCTTTTATTTTTTTCATCCATTTTTTTGCTCGGATTTCTTTTTTATTTGCTCATCCTTTAGCTTTTGGGTATTGTATCTGATCAACCTCGCTTCCCTTTCACTTCTAGAGGTAGAGATTCTTGCCCTTATTTTTGCCACAAAAAGGAAGTGGTCGCTATCTATGTTGGCGCTCCTATAAACTATCACATCCATCAGGTCCGACTTATGGCGCCCATCTACCAATATATGGTCTATCTGATTGATCGTTTCACCACTCGGAGATGTCCATGTACCCTTGTGAATATAGGATACCTAGGAAAGAATAGGTTATTGAGTTTTGACGATTGTTTTACCGATTTTTTAAATTTTTTTATTCTAGAATTTTCTTGGGAAAAGCTGTTTAATATTCTTTAAACTTGGGATGTTTACTGCACTAATATATAAACCTAGTACTTTTATTTGAAAGATAACTTCTAGAAAAAATTGATTTTTTTGGGGGGGTTTTATGGAATCTGTGACGATAAATTTGGAGTGTTATTGGGTTTGAACTGAGCGCTGTTTTTTTTTTTTTTTTTGACTATAGTGTTTTTCCTGTATGGCAATCTAATTATTAGTAGTGTGTATTACTTAGACTATCTAAACTTCGAGTAAAAATTCCAAATATAATGGATGTGAGAAGGTGGAGAATTAGAATGAATTTAGGAATGAAATAGATATAAACTAGATGATATGCTGAACCCTATATATTAAGCAAGAGACACAAAATGCAAGGACTTTACACTGTTAATAAAAATTAGGTAGCGAGAGAATAATAAAGTGAGAGACAGACTGGCTGAGTAATTCGAAGATAGAATAATCTCTTCTGACTGGTACTAAAAACTCTCTGAACTGTTCTGCTGTACTATATATATATAGTACAGCATATATACTATATACTATATATATATATATAGTACTATAGTATGTATAGTACTATAGTAGTGTACTATATATATCAATAGAATTCTCTCTCCCTAGTCTGGCCTTTATTCAATTTAATTCTCCACAGTGTAATTGTCGGTTTAGATATCTCGGGAAGTATCTTGTCCAAGTCACAACAAATATGTGCATATGCTGATGACGTTTGTTTGATAGCAAGAAATGTGGAAGCCCTGAAAGACGTCTTACAAAATTGGAAGAGGACGGAAGACGCAAAGGACTTCTAATAAATGAAAATAAGACTAAATACATGGTTATCAGCACAAAAGCAAATAAAGCACCTCGATATATCGAGATAAAGGGATACTGCTTTGAAGCAATTAAAGCATTTACTTATCTTGGGACAGAGATAAACGCCGAGAATAAACTTTCCAATGAAATAAATAAACGTATTATGGCTGGTAGCCGCGCTTATTTTGCAAATGGAAAATTATTCAGATCCTCTCTTCCTCGAAAATAAAACTATATAAAACCCTCATAAGGCCCGTGATTACTTATGCTGCTGAAACATGGGTGCTGAGTGCCTCAGATATGAACAAGCTATTGGTCGCCGAAAGAAAGATATTAAGAAGGCTATTCGGCCCGGTCCTGGTTGAGGGTGTCTGGAGACCCAGGAAAAAATCACCAGTTAAGCGGAAATGTTCAATCAAATTGACATTGTACGCTTTATTAAATTAAGGCGCATGGATTGGCTAGGACATGTTCAGCGAATGGATGAAAAGCGGATGCCAAAAAAACTCTTATACTCTGCAGTGATGGGCTTAAGGAGAAGAGGTCGTCCCAGAAAAAGGTGGATCGATGATGTAACATCGAACATTGGAGCTGTTGGTGTCCACAACTGGAAACGGAAGGCGAGCGACAGGAAGATCTGGCGAAAAGTTATCGAGGAGGCCAGGGCCCACATTGGGCTGTAGAGCCACTTAGTAAGTAAGTAGTCTGGCCTAGGTGGGGATGTAACTGATGCTTTAACTGCTTCAAAGCATCGAGGTGCTTTATTTGCTTTTGTGCTGATAACCATGTATTTAGTCTTATTTTCATTTATTAGAAGTCCTTTGCGTCTTCCGTCCTCTTCCAATTTTGTAAAGACGTCTTTCAGGGCTTCCACATTTCAACTAATGTCTGATTCTTCGCTCTTCAGGATCTTATGAATCTCTTTAATGATTCAGATTCCATTATACAAATTTCGAAATAAATTTGCGTTATATAATTTTTATTTTTCTGTAATCGTTAAATAATTTTGTTAACGCTTTTTGTCAAATTTTCGAAATTGAGTTTTCCCCTTGAAATATATGTTTAGAGGTTTCCTGATTCCGAAAAAAAAGAGTCATTTTTAGAAATTTGTCTGTGTGTGTGTGTGTGTGTGTGTGTGTGGTCAGTATAGCTCTAAAATGGTTTATGGCAGAAAACTGGAACTGGTATTTTAGTTAAGGTGCTACCAGAGGTTTTGATCAAAATAGTTTGCACAGAATTACCACTTTACTGAATAAATTTGCATTTTTTTTTTTATTCTTGAATACGTCTACAAGATTTCCTTTAAACTTGGTATATAAACTAAACATAAAAAGAGCTACTTTAAAACATTTTTCAGGGAAAATGCATTTAAGGGTGATTTTAAAGCCGGGTTTACATTGGTATTTTTAGTAGAAAAGAAAGAAAGGTAGAGTGCGTACTATCCTTGTAACTAGCACAATGTAAACGTTTTGATAGAGTACTAAAGACAGTATTTGATAGAGTAGAGCCGACAAGACATGTGGAAATAGTAGACTTTACAGACCTCCACTATTACATACCTCCACTTGGTACCACTATTTCACTCGAAATTGCTATTATCCATTATTTTTTTTTTTTTTTTTAAATGCACCGAGTTCTATGAAAACGGCGTACTTTGTTCATTCCTAGGTGAACAGCACTGGTATAAATTACTGGATCGGTGTAGACTGTTACTCTACTAAATTTAATAGAGTAGAGTAGCAGGCAAATAACTCTGCTACTAAAAAAAAAAAACACCTTAAACCCTGCTTAAGGGAGACCTTTGACGTTTAGACGTTTCTCTAAAGTGCCATTTTAATGTACTATTCGTTTCTATTCTCTATATAATATAAATAAGAATATGTTGTAAATTGGATGTTGAGATTCGGTCATACAAAAGAAATCTTTTTATTGCCTTCTTCTGGGTCTGTAAAAAGGTTTTAATACAAATTAAAAAAAAAAAAAAATAGAATAATAACATAAAATATAAACTTAAATTAAATATTTTCAAAATAATTTTTTTGACAATATGTGGCATATATAAGTAAAGTATGGAAATAACTTAGGAAATGTACTTACAAAAATTTTCAGTTAGAATTACTTACAAAATCTACTTTAACCTGTGACATACTATCACCAAGGGTTATGGACATTGGATTGGTCAAGGTTTATAAAGGGCTAGGAGAGCGGATGGGAAAACCGTGTCTTAATCTGTATGTTGTTTTGGAAATTCCAGGAGATTGTTATAACTGAGGGGGGATAGATTTGTATGTATAACTGAGGTTAGGTTGTATGACCGAACCTCAACATCCAATTTACAACATTGAATACAGGCGGTCGTAACGAACACCAAAAACCTTAATAAGAATTAATTGTTTGCCAAAATTACGAGTGAATCGGTTTACTGGAAATTCGACAATTTTGGCCTAATTATATTTTTCTGAAGCTTATTTTCTATGTATATTTTCAGATATATGTTGTTAGGGATGTTGGCAGAGTTGGCGCAGGTTTTGAAAAGGAAAAAAACCTTATGGCGCAACAGCCCATGAAGGGCCAAGGCTTGCCAGACGGCGATTTGAATAGGGAGACGTGTGGTAAGCACGC
>JAAEAF010012873.1:0-15524 GCA_011037195.1 Triatoma infestans
GTAGCCACCTTTTTTGGACATTGAGGGCGCATTCAATAATGTCTCGCGCATCTCGGTCATCAACTCTCTCCATAAAAGAGGAGTACCAGCAGCGTTATGCGGCTGGATGGAGTCTGGCCTAAGTAATCGAATTAACATTTCGACAATAGGTCAGACCACCCTTAGGGTAAAAGTAGGGAGGGGGTGTCCGCAGGGAGGGGTCTTGTCCCCTCTGATGTGGACTCTGGTCGTTGATGACCTCCTCCACCAACTATCTGCGGATGGCTTTGACTGTCTAGGCTACGCAGACGATTTGGCGATCGTGGTAAGAGGCAAATACCCTACTACGATTGCAGAGCGGGTGCAAGCAGCTCTAAAGCTGGTCAGGAACTAGTGTAGGGAGGAGGACTTGTCCATAAACCCCCATAAAACCGTAATAGTTCCTTTCATATTGCGCCACAAGTTGGAAGGGCTTAGGCCACCATTACTTGGGCACACTCCGATTCCATTTGCGATGGAGGCTAAGTACCTTGATGTTACTTTTGACCGCAGACTCACTTGGAATCAACACATTGACAAAATTTCTCACAAGGCCGATGCGTCATTTAGTAGGTGCAGACGGCTTTGTGGGAGATAGTGGGGCTTGCGCCCAAGTTTGTCACTATGGATCTATACCAGGATCATCAGTCTCTTGGTTACATATGGGTCGGTAGTTTGGTGGACCAAAACGCTGCAGAAGGGGGCGGTGGAAAGGCTTGGTGGGATCCAAAGGCGAGCATGCCTGGGTGTGCCCACGGGGGCTGATTACAACTCTGCGCTAGGGAAGATTATAAGGCAAAGGATAGTGGGTAGAAGAGTGGCCATATACTCCGACAGTCAGGCAGCCCTGAAGGCACTTTCCTCACACCAAATAGTCTCAAGACTGGTGTGGGACTGCCTACTTGCCCTCACCGAGGTGGGTACTCGGAATAAACTGACACTCGCCTGGGTGCCGGGACATGCGGGGTTCCTGGGCAATGAGAGGGCGGATGCCCTAGCGAGGGAGGGTTCGCAGGATACCTTTATAGGCCCCGAACCCTTCTGCGGCTTATCCAAGAGCCTCATTCAAACTTCTATCAGGGGTTGGATAGAAGAACAGCGTCTGCGTTGGTGGGAGAGAACACCAGGACAGAGGCAGGCAAAGCTCTTCATCAAAAGACATTAGCCTAAATTTACCAGAGACCTACTGAGCCAGACCCGAAGGGATATAAGGTTAATTGTGGGTCTACTAACAAGGCATTGTAGGCTGAACAAACACATGCACCACCTACAACTTGTGGATAGTGCGGTATGACGATTCTGCAAGGTAGGGGAAGAAACCCCGGCGCACATCCTTTGTGAGTGCGCCGGCCTGGCGAGATTAGGTTTCTTCAATTGGGGCAGGCAATCCCGAAGCTAGAAGCTTCATGACGGAGCCGCAGAAGGGTTCGGGTCAGCTTTGCTAGGATTGATCAGGAGGCAAAGCTGGGGATTGTGCTGTAATTTAAGGGGATCCACAATAGACCTCGATTTGCAGATCGCAGTGGAATGAGGCTCACCCCCCTTCTATTCTATTCTAAGACACGGTTTTCCCATCCGCTTTCCTACCCTTTATAAACCTTGACCCATCCAATGTCCGTAACACTTGGTGATGGTATGTCACAGGTTAAACTAGATTAATTACTACTGGAATTCTAACTGAAAATTATTGTAAGTACATTTCCTAAGTTATTTCCATACTTTACTTTTATATATGCCACATATTGTCAAAGTTTTAATAGTTGTGATTTAGTTTAATATTGATTTGTTCTACAATAGTTTAAAATAAATTTAAATCTGCTACATATATTATAATTTTTATTTAGTTTATTTATATACTTTATTTTAAAAACATTTTATTTTGAAATATTTATTTTAAGTTCATATTTTATGTTGATTCTATTTTTTATTGATTTGTATTAAAACCATTCTATAGACCCTGAAGAAGGCAATAAATTTGCAGAAACGTCGTCGGTAGAAATTAAAAAAGAGTTCTTTTGTATGACCGAACCTCAACATCCAATTTACAACATTGAATACAGCGGTCGTAACGAACACCAGAAACGTTAATATTGTGTACTGTCATTTCAAGTTTGAAGGAAATCGTTAGGCCTATTTCGAAGAAATAAAACCCAGAAAGAAAAGCTCAGAAATCTTTCTCTTTTTTTTCTTTTTTTTTATTTATTTAAAGATTTTTACAACTGTACAGTAGCCATACAACAAGTTAAACAGATGAATAATGAAATAAAAGTATGCGCTAGCGCGCACACCCTGGCTTGAAGTTATGAACGACGGCTATCCAGCGATAGCAGTCGTAATACGCCTATGGCCTTAGTGTGTACGACTGTATCTCAAGACAGCCGTCGTTAGTGTATTTAGATGTCGCGGGCGGGCCATCGACGCTTAGTGTCTTGTCGGGTTTGTGGGGATAGTTAGTCACAGATGTTGGAGAGTGGATGTTAATAAGAAATAATTTAGATGGCAATTTTTAGGTAGCGGATTTTGGCTAAAATGGCTACGAAGGGATTTTTTAGGTCAGTGTTGATAGCTGTAGGTTAGAGACTAAGAATTGAGTCATTGACGACTTGTGCGTAGGATTAAGTCCCGTAATAATTTGAGTCCGTATGTCCAAATAGGAGCTAGTAGAGAATTGACAGTTTTGTCGTTTTTTGTGAGTGTAAGTTTTTGAGCTTTTCGAATAGTTTTTTTAGCATTCTATATCGGTAATTCGTTCATTCGTGTTGAGTCGGATGAGGGTTCCATGTTTAATCGTCCTGTCTAGGTGGAGTCCGAGATAGCGGATTTGAGTTACAATTGGGAGAAAGTTATGGCTAAATTGAATGGCGGGAAAGGTCTCAGAAATCTATACCGTAAAGTTGCACTTCCGGTCAATCCATTTTCTTCAGATTTAGAATCATAGCAATGCTTTTAATGTAACTTAATATCATACATGTACCAGATATTTTACTGAAGTGGCACTTTAGAGGAGAGTTTAAGGTTGCATCATCCCCGGAACTATTCAACTTGGAAAAATGTTTCGAATAAATGTGGTAGACTTTTATAAGTGTGCAGATAATACACGAAGTTTAAAGAAAATTGTTTGAGCCGTTTTCGTGTAAAAAGAATGCAATCTAAGGTTTCTCTTCTACACGATTCAACTACTCTATAGTATATTAAAGAACATGAATACATTGCCAGAACTCCAAATGTGAAGAAATTCAGACCCACCCTAATTTTCAAATACGTAATCAGAATTTACATTATTTTTCTTACTGCTGTAAGAGAAAGTATTGTGGCGGTGTCAAATTTTGGAAATTGAGTATTCAGCGGAAATACATGAAATGCAGTTCTCTTTACTATAAAACCCAAATGATTTAAGCGAGTGAAATTTGTATGTGTTACTGCAAGCTCCCACAGTATTCCGGTTTAAAATCATTTTTGGAAGAAGATTCATGAAAAAGTGGGCGAATAGCCGGGTAAGTGGAGTGGGATCTGTGGTTTTGTAATCGGCCAGTACCTAGATAGAAATTGTGATTATGTCATTAAAACGCTTAAGTATTTTGAGATCAGTCGACTTTGGAATTAGTTCCTTTATTCAATAAAAAAAAGCTACTGGAACGGTGACTTTATTAACCTCCTTCAACGATGGGTCCTAAACGGAGTGTAGTAAATATTCATTGCAGAGTTAGCTGTGTCTGTATATTAAGGCATGCCAGCACGAGGTTAGCTGCCTTCCAGTTCATTCTTTTTCTTCTTTCCTGGCTCTACAACCCAGTGTTTTGGGTCTTGACCTCCTCAATATGTTTCCACCAGTCGTCCCTATTTTTAGCGGCCGCGATCCAGTTACTCAGTCCGAGGATATTCCTCGTGTCCTGGGCAATTCCATCATGCCAACGAGGAAATCTCGTCGGAAAACACTACAGAAAGCGTGACTGCTCTATGCAATAGATATTTCTAGATTTTATGAAGTACTAGCTAATCCCGTCTACGCTTCGCTGTGGTTCAGTCTGATTTTAATTATTAGGGAAGTAAATAGAAGTGTTGTAGTTAACATAGATTCAGCAAGAAAACACATCATTCAATTTAATACCCTACTTTGCGTTGCTGTGAACTGAAAGGAAAGAAAGAAAAAGTGTTTTTAACTGAAAGTATTTTTTTATTGTAAAGCTAGTGAATGGACTACATTTTTTGTTTGTCCATTTTCTGAATAAACAAAATCTATAACTATTTAAATCTATTTCTATGTAAACACTCTTATGTAGAAATGCAACGTTGTGTACAAACTTCGACTACTTTTCGTGGTTTGCGGATACAAACATACGGATGCTGAATATTTATAGATAAAGTTATTTTCAAGAACAGATTGGTCCAACGCTTGCTAGACGGCGATTTTCAGCGGGAGGTGTATATTAAGCACACCATCGCTTAGTTCTGGCCTTCACTACCAAGGTTCGCTACTAACTTAGATCCCCACTTTTTCTGCATGAGGTTTTGCGCTCATGACAATTGTACCCTGAATTCTGCACGAAAGACCTGGCCTATTGTGAAAAGTCGCTATTCCGGTTAACTGTTTTTCTTCAAATTTGCATGATTTTTCCTCTAGCAATCGCTTCATGTATCTTAGTATTATCCAGATGGGAGCACCTTACATTTTACTTAACTGGCATTTTGGAGAAAAGTTCAAGATTGCAATTTTCTGTTCTCTAGCTATGCTCGTACTTACATCCATCCACACAGTAGGGGAAGGTACAAAAATCAGACGACTTCTTTTACTGAAATTTACATATTTAAACTACAAATTTTTTTCCAATATGAATTACTGAATGTTTAATTGCCTTCGAAATAATTGAACCTGAAATATATTATATATATATATATATTATAATATGGGGGAGCTGCAATAAAATTGAATGCCACTTTTGAGGGAAGCATGGCGTCCATTTGCCCAAGTGATTTTATGACAGCGTCTATTGTCAGCTCCAGGCAAAACATAAAGACAGTTTAAACTTATTCTTAACGCACACATCCCCGCTAAATCAATTTTTCCGGAGAAATGTTACATAAAAGGTTTATATGTGGAAAGTTGGTTTATACCTGCATTTAGTAGTGAGTTAAAAGAAAACTTCATGAAGCCGTTTTCAAGCAAATTGCGAAAACATAGGAACCTATTTTGAAATTCGCTCTTTCAATTTTTTTTATTTTTATTAAGGCGCGTCGACAACTATAGCTCTTTAAGGCGCGTCGACAACTATAGCTCTTTAAGGCGCGTCGACAACTATAGCTCTTTCAATTAATAGATTTTATACAACTTGGAATTATAGCAATGCATTTAATGTACTTTCATATTATACAGGCGGAATGCCGTACAACGCACTCAAGTGGCTCACTTTAGATACAAGCTTAAACGTTGCTGTCCCAACAATGTTTCCAATAATCAATTTTCCTGGAGGCACGTTTAAAATTAAGCTTTGATGAGCGAGTGATTTCTACAGGAAATCGAGGCTGCGAACTGAAAATAATCCATTCAATAAAGTCTCATTTCTTGTTTGATTATGATTCAAATCTTCTCGTCGGATGCAATAATGAAGACTTGGCTAAAAAAACACTTTTTCGGATTCAGGAGATGAAGACATGTATTTCCGATGATAACTTGATTTTGAAAACTTAAATCCCTGCAATACTTGCTGTTGTGGCAATAGAAGAAAGTAAAAATTTGGAGACAACGGAACATGGTGTCATTTTCCCCTGTAATTTTTACTTTCTCTTACTCCTAGTAAGAGGAAGTATTGTGATCGTGTCAAATTTTCGATATCGAGATTTCACCGGAAATATCCGTTTTGAGGTCCTCTGACTCCAAAAAAGTGGTATTTAGCAAATGGTCTGTGTGTTTGCGCGTGTGTGTGTGTACATGTGAACCGCATAACTGAAAAATGAAAAACCGTAGAAAGTTGAAACTTGATATTACGTTTAGGTATCACCATGGGATCTGACAGTGGGGTCATCTTTCAAAATTCCTCAACCAGAAGTACCACTTTACTAGTTGCTTTTTTTTACGTTTTTGCGATTTTCTCAAAAATGGCTCCGACGATTTTCTTTAAACTTGGTATATCAACTACACTTACAAAGAGCTACCACTTTTATTTGAAATTTTTCTCCGGAAAAATTCATTTAAGAGCACTTGTGGGGGAGTGGTGGGGTTAGGTTTTCATCTTAACTGCTATTTCAGTTTATTAGATAATTCTGTCATCTAAATAATATGAATTAAAATTAAATATGTTGTTGAAATTCCGAAGTTAAAAAAAAAATCGGATAACCGGAAGTACGTTTACACTACCAATTTACTAAATGATTTTTTCAGTTTTTTACAATTTTCTCAAAAGTGACTCTGACGATTTTCTTGAAACTTCCTATATATAAACTAAACATACAAAGATCTACAACTTTTATTTTAAACATTTTTCTGGGAAAATTCATTTAAGGTTACTTTTAGGGGAGGGGTGGGGTTACAGGCTTCCTCTAAAATGGTATCACAGTTGATTATATAATTCTATTATCCAAAAAAAAAAATTAATTAGAAATAAATAGATGGCCAAAATTCCAAGTTTTCAGAAAATTAGTAAGCCGGAAGTACGCATTTACTGAAAATTTTGTCAGTTTTCGACGAATGTCGTTATATTTGATATACAAACCATAAAATTTGTCAATTATAATTTTGAGAACTGGAGTAAGAGAAAGTTGTGTGAGTGTTTCACACCAGATTTTTTTTTTTTGTTAAACTAAGGAGACAGAGATGGTGTGCATGAAAGGTTAAGGCGGAGTCCCTGAGGAGCATATGCCGGTAATTGTAAAGGCTTTAAGATTACCTAACTAAAATAAAAAAATAGATAAAAATGAACGAGGTAAAAACAAACAAAAATACAAAAGAAGAAGAAAAAAGTTATACATGATATGATAAATTATATCCTTTTACCTGAGACAAACTTTAGAGTAAAGGAAGGAGCGCCAAGCTAGGCAACGGCGAGGTCTGCATCAACTTCCTTCATGGTGTGTATATGAAAAGTTCTGATAGAAGATTGAAACTTTCTCTTCCGAATTTAATGGAACTCAGAAAGTTCTTTTGTTAAATATCATTGCTTGCTTGCCCCCTCCTCCCGCAAAATAATTAAAATGAAATACTAAACCCTACTCAATATGTCTTCTAACTGAAATTACAAATTTTAATAAAAGAAGAACCACCTGCCTGTCTACTTTCCTGATGTTACACACAATTTTGAACAATCAAATCTCTATAAATCGTCAAATAAAATTCCTCTCCTGGATTTTTTTTCTATAGAATTTATTCCATTTTTTCATTCTCTAAAACAGGGGGAACTATGCTCGCTGGCAAATTTTCAAAATTTTATTTTCATATTTATTTATTCTAATTTATTTGCTCGGGAATATATTCTTTTGTGAAACACTCAACACAACTTTCTCGCACTGCAATTCCGTCGGCAGTGGCTTATTCTCATAACACACTTTCTTAAATATAAAAGTTCCACTAAATGATGGTTAGCTAAACTGGTACAGAGTAATGTACTAATCTGGGGCTGGAGAGTGCTATGTTATACACGTTGCTTTTACAATTAGGTAAGTGAGTTTGTCTACATCAGAGATTTCTGTGTGATAGCATGTTTGATTTTGTGGTAATCGATCTGCTTTGGGTGTTACCCTATTCAGCATGGCTTCATACCACACTGCGTAATATACATATTACGTGCGGTATAAAAATAATGATGAGCATCAAGCCATGAACATTCGAACCTCGAGAAGAAGTCTATATACGAAATGTATCCCCTACTACCGAGAAAAATTCAGAGAGCAATTTGGTGAAAGAGAATTTCAGGTCCGTGGACTTTGGTTTGGGTCAAGGGGCACCATACCGAGGATGACCTTAGACTTCCTCAAGTAGGTAGGCATTGATGAGGAGAATTTGAGGAGTATAGGGGAGTCCATAATTTATTATAGATTCTTTGGGGATAATTAACCACCACATCTATGGTTGACGGAGGGCTTCTCTACTTATATGTACCCTCTTCCAAGATACAGAGATACAGTATAGGGATGTAGACATGCTTTCCCCTCTTAAAAATTTAAGAAGTGCCTTTGATATGACGACTTAGTGTTATCTAAACGCTAAAGCATGTATATTACAGACTATACATATATCTATGTGTATATATTCCTCAATGTTAAATGTTTGCTTTCGTTGTCTTCGTGATTGATGAGTACGCTGTGTGTCCGTCCCAGAAACTCAACTCAGTTGAACAGCATTACTGGCCCAAGGTCGTGCATCTCTTTCTCTCAGTACCAAGTTTACAGAAAACACTTTGGTGGAGCGCAAAAAGTTGACCAAGCATCGTGAGAAAAAGTGGGGAATCTATGTTAGTAGCGAACCTTGGTAGTGAAGGCCAAAACTGCGGTGGTGTGCTTGCCATACACCTGCCGCTGAAAATCGCCGTTTGGCAAGCGCTCGACGAAGTGTACTTGATGTCTGTTGGGTGAATTTTCTTTCAAACCATTGGATTTAATAAATTTTCATAAAAACCCTCGAATTTCTGATCTCACTTAATTTTGTTTATTTTAAAATATCATTATGGATTATTATAAGAATAAAAATATGTATAGTTTAAAATTAAATGCAAATTATGGGTGTTCATATGAGTGTCCGTTTTTCGTCCATAAGTATTTAATTATAATTATATTCACAAATTTATGATTTCAGCATGGGACCGTGAGAAAGTGGAGTCCCTGGAGAACCACAGTAACCTTCGGTCAGGCTCCCAGGGCGCAGTAGGTCATTCAAGGAAAGGGAAGAAACCAACCAGTTGTCCACAAAGGCAATGGCCCTGAACCATTTTGCGACGCCTCCATAGAGAAGCGCCTATGGGGGTCATTAAGAAAGACTCTCATGAAATGATACCCTATATTGGAGGAAAACTGCGGGACAGAGGCAACCCACGATTTTCTTGGAAGTTTCGTACAATATCTGCTTGCAAAACTAAAGATGAGCTTAGGAGGATATCTGCCCTGGTCACAGGGCATTGCACTTAGGAAACGTCTACATTGAATGGATTTTGCTGAAGACCTACTCTATAGAAATGTGGCCAAAATGTGGAACACCATTTCATATTCTTAGACAGGGCTCGCAAACGATTCCTAAAGTTAGTGCTGTTAATTTTGTGCCAACCTGAGATCGAAGATCTCTTTCGCTTCAGCCCTGGCGTTTTTGAATGATACGGCTGTTATGAGATGTATTCGGGGTAAGGGGGGCAAAGAACTTCTGGACTAAATGTCTCTTCTCTCCCAAAGGAGGCTCCGAGTTCTATATTAGATGGGACCGGTAAGTGAATTGAAAAGATGTCATGGGCTACCTTATCTACATGCTCTGTAAACAAGTGCCGCTCTCACGTGTAAAACCACCATAATTTCCGCTACATAAAATATGTATGTATATTTTAGTACCAATAATGCATAAATTTGACTACAATGTACTACAGTTATAGTGATAAAAAGAAATTGTTATGATGGATACAGATCCAATGCAGAGAATATTTTTTTTTATGATTCATAAAACGCTTATAAAAAAAAGATTATATATGCAATGTCTGCACTAAGCCGTGCACACTTATACAACGTGTACTGGGTAGTGCAGCCAGTATTTCACTTTCTATTTAACATTTGAATATTTCAAGGTTTAAGGTATATATAACATGAATATTCTTGCGTTATGTGTGTTTATTTATTGGGAAACGCTTGTGAATGAAACTCTATTTTAGTTTCGCTACTTCAAACTTTGAATCTTGATAATAAAATATATTTTGTTTTGGCTTTGGTGTGTGAATAGTTTTGTGAACTAATCAATTGGTAAACTGGAATAAATATATAATCGAATCGCCTGCAAAAAACTAAAATACAGTTTTATTGTCCAATACCCCTCCAAAAAAAATCAACATACACAGATCGTATTACTGAAGTGTGGTCGAAAAATAAACAATATAAATACGTGAACATGAATATTCTTCTTATTATATATAATAAATTCACATTATATATGTATATAGAATATGAATATTCGACTTAAGGCTTGAAATATTTAAATGTTCATAGAAAGTGAAATACTGGTTGCACTACCCAGCACATGTTGTATGAGTGTGCACGGCTTTGTGCAGACATTGCATATAATCTTTATTGCATATATATATATATATATATATTGCTTCATTAGTAAGCATGTCATTACAGTCAAAATGTTTAGTAATGATTGCATTTTAAATGAATGCTGATTTCAATTCGAAAGCATTAAATTCCGTACGGGCAGCCAGCTAGTGTTTATCGTCAGGCTGGCAGGGCAAATTTGTTCACATATTTTAATGATAACCGCGGATAACCATGTTGTGCGTGAGATAAAAAAACGTATCTGGTGTGAAACACTCAACGGCTTTCACTTACTCACAATTTTTTTTTTTTTTTTTTTTTTTAATATCACTTTTTTATTTTACCCAAAAAATTTTTACAAAATTAGTCAAAGATAATTAATACAAGTAATGTACGGCATGGAAAAAATTCCGTCTGCCGGAGGTCGATTCATAGAACAGAAATATACACACACAAGAACAAAAAGAAAAAAATAAACATGAAAAATAATTCGAAAAGGAAACAAAAATAAAGTTTTACTTATATAATTTGTAACTCAAAGTAAACAATCAAAAACTAAAATCAAAAATCAAAAATATGAAATCACAAAAATTCAAAAATTGAATTCCATTACTAAATGGTATCGATAGTGCCAGGCATGTCGAGCGTATTTGGTTAAAGGACGAAAATTATTTTCTAACTGTTCAATAAACTGACTTTTAGTTAAAGTTGCAGACGCTACATGTAGATGACGGATCTCTGAGAGGATGGTGCATTCCGCCATGAAATGAACAATGTCCTCCCTAACACGGGCATTACATAAGGAGCATATTAAATTTTCCCTTATAATAACTGGTGCACCATTCAAATATAATAAATCACCTCTGATCTTAAATAGCCATCTTAACTCAACCAAAGTCAATCCCTGAGCTTTATCATTAATGAAATCAAAGCTACGATCTAATTGTTTATACAGTAGGAATCGTGAGCTGAACTAACCTGTTCACAAAGCTCTTCTCTAAATTTAGTTCGTAATTTTTCTAATATAACGTTAAACAGCCTTGGCCAGTCATCTACATTGTTTAAAGAAAAAAGCGAATCACATGAGAGTTCAGCAGACAATGCATTCCAGTTCTTAAGCCATATTGCACCGCGACCAACAACTTCAAGGGCGACTATTTTAGGAAGGCGGTAATCAGGAAGTTTAAAAAGTTTCAAGATATAATTAAAATGAATTTTCAGAGTAAACAGAAACAGCTGATCTACGTTTGTCTCCAAATACAACATATAATTAGGAGTTGATTTAGGAAGGGCAAATAATTTTCTAATAAAAAACCGCAAGGCTTTTTCAAGTTGCTCAAATTTCTCATAACCCCAGATTTGAGAGGCATAACAAAGGATTGAACGGCAGATTGCATTGAACATTTTAAATTTTGCAGGAAGAGGAATTACATCTTGAGTAATAAAATCTTGCCATATACTATTCAGAGCAAGTTTCGTTATGGATACTTTATTATTAACATGACGATTAAAAGATAGACGTGGGGTTAATGTAACGCCGAGATATTTGTATTCTTTCACAATTTCTATCGGATTATTATTAAAATACCACCGATCTTTGCCTGCCAACCTGCCACCCTTCCTAAAAACAATAATTTTCGATTTGTCTAAATTAACTGATAAATACCATTGTAAGCAGTACGATTCCAGTGTTTTAATACTTACTCCAATTTACACACTTATTATGACAAACATTCAGCAAACTTGGCATTTTTTCTTAAGTTTAGTGACTTAAATGTTGCACCCAACTACAAAAAAAAAAGACACTTTGAGTGAGTGAAGTGGATATGCCAACTCTCCCCTAGAACTCCCCTTTTATAATAAATTTCCCTGAAAAATGTTTCAAACAAAAGTGATATGATTATGTATGTTAAATAGTAAACGAAATTGGGGCGGGTGTTGGTGTAGTGGTTATGAGCATGGACTACAAGTGGTCCATTACAACATACAAGAGGACTTACAAAGTGGGAGGACCACAGTTCGAGTCCCAGCGTATAACTGCTAAATTTTATATTTGTTTAAAAAATGTATACAAGTAAAGTGGTGCTTCGCCCCCGTCCACACACCTAATTTGGTAGTTGGATGTTAAGCCCGCCTGAAAAAATGGGCATTACTTTACTTTACTTTACTTTAGTATACGAAATTAATCGTAAGTGTTTTTATCGAGGAAAAAGCAGAAAACTAAAGAAAAAAGACCGTTCAATAAGAATCGCACTTCCGGTCAATCGATTTTCTTCAAACTCGGAATTTCGGCAACACATTTAGTTCTTATTAGTATTATATAGGATTGAGAAGTGGTGGTAGTTTGTAGGAGAGCCTCCCACATCACCCACCCACACAAATCCTCTGAAATTAATTTTTTCAGTAAACAAAGTTTCAAATCTAAGTGTGCTTTAACATATTACCCAAAAACGAAGAATCGTAATAAGTTCAAACTATAGATATTTTGTAAAAGTACTACCAGAGGTGGAGGCAGTATTGAAAGTTTAATTATTTCTACTTTTTATACACATTACACACATGTTGGATCTATCACTTTTTTACTTTCTCTTACTCCTAGTAAGAGGAATTATTGTAATTATTGTCAAATTTTCGATATCGAGTTTTCACCGGAAATATCCGTTTTGAGGTCCCATGAGTCCAAAAAAGTGATTTTTAGCAAATGTCAGTGTATGTATGTGTGTGTGTGTGTGTGTGTATGTATGTGAACATCATAGCTCAAAAACGGAAAACCGTAGAAAGTTGAAACTTGATATTCCGTTTAAGTATCACCGTGGGATCTGACTGTACGTATCTTCAAAATCCTCAACGTCAAGTACCACGTGACAATGTTGGATTTTTTACTTTTTTGCGATTTTCTCAATAAAAATGGCTCCAACAATTTTCTTAAACTTAGTAAATCAACCACACATACAAAGACTACAAACTTTATTGAAACATTTCTCCAGGAAAATGCATTAAGGGCCTCTTTGGGAGAGGTGGGGTTAGGTTTTCATTTTAAAGGCTATCTCAGTTATTAGACAATTCTGTCATCTAAATAATGTTGATTAGAAATTAATTATGGTGTTGACATCGAGTTTGAAAAATCGGTACCGGAAGTGCGTTTACTTTACCCTTATAAATGATTATTCTCTTTTTCGGAATTTTCTCAAAAATGGCTCCGACGATTTTGCTTGAAATTCATATAAACTAACATCAAAGATCTATAACTTTTATGTAAAAAACATTTCTCTGGTAAAATTCATTTACGGGCACTTTTGGGGAAGGGGTGGGGTTAGGGTTCCTCTAAAGTGTTATCATAGTTG
Organism: Triatoma infestans; assembly: GCA_011037195.1. Classification (NCBI taxonomy): domain Eukaryota; kingdom Metazoa; phylum Arthropoda; class Insecta; order Hemiptera; family Reduviidae; genus Triatoma; species Triatoma infestans. Next base: position 13,578 of record JAAEAF010012873.1, read on the forward strand.
ATTATACAATTCTATCATCCAAACAAAATTAATTAGAAATAAATAGATGGCCAAAATTCCGAGTTTCAAAAAAAAAAAAGAAAAAGTAAACCGGAAGTGCGCTTTTACTGGACAGTTTTTTTCAGTTTTCGACGAATCTCATTAAATTTGATACACAAACTATAAAAGCTGTCAATTATAATTTGGAGAACTGCAGTAAGAGAAAGTTGTGTGTGTTTCACCCCAGAATTTTTTTGTTTATTCTACTAAAAATGGCTCATCCATTGTGGAGTTCAGTTAGAAAACAGTCAGAAATAAGAGCGAGAAATGTGAATTGGTATAAATAAATATTGTAGCTTGAAAATATGAGGTATTTAGAAGAACTAGTGTACTATAGCAGCAGGCTTGCCGCTTCCTGTCTAGCCTGAATATATATGTTCTGCGATAACTGAGTGAACTAAAGTGATCACCATAATTTGGCCATGACTGCAGGCCGTCACAGCGATAAATCAAATAGCACGTATCTACTGTGGCAAAGGAACACGATACTGCTCATGTATTTCCACGATTTGATTACATAAGATTAGAATTTCGATCATTATTGCTGGTGTACACATAGCAGATAACTCTATATGTAATTCATGAATAAAAAAAATAAAAATAAGGTGTGGCACACTCACTTCACTCTCTCTGCTGAAAAGTTTCGATTGATTTATTTATTACATGGGTATTCACCTACTATATCAGATTTCATACATAGCTGAAAATGTGCAAATAGGTATGTCACCAAAATATAATTAGGCCAAAAAAAAACAAAAACCAAAAAGTAATTTTAGCAACACATTGAATTCTTGTAAAAATAAATAACACCGTTTCAAATAAATATTGTCACTCTTTTTATGCCTAGATGATAAATCGTATTAAAAGCAAATCGTTGGAGCCGTTTTTTGAGCAAAATCGTAAAAAACTGGAAAATGTATTGTGTAAAGTGGTAAGTTTACACGAGTCGACCGATTTTGGCCATAACCTTATTGTTCCGTCTTCTGGTAGCACCTAAACCAAATACAAAGTTGCCAGCTTTCTGCGACTTTCAGTTTTTAAGTTATGCTAACTACCCAAATACATAAGACATACCAATTTTTAAAAGCCAGTTTTTAGTACCAAAATTCAAAAAAAGTAATGCATTTTTAAAATGAAGTTCAGATAGTAACCGCCCAGGAGTGCGGCAACTGAAAGAGAGTGTAAAAACTTACGCCATGAATAGTACATTATTTTTGCAACCCTATTAAATTGATTCTTAATTTATTTGAATATGAAATACAAAGTACGGTGCAAATACTGAGAGGACTTGCATTAAAATATGGAGCTGTTGGGAATTTTACTTGTTAGTTGGGGGTTTGACTGTTGTGGCAGCGCGCTCTCTCGTAACCACGTGGCAAATTTGTTTAAATTAAAGGTCCCGCAGAGCACAAATATACATATATGAGATAGTTTTATACATTTCAGTGAGAATTCCATGTCTAAAGAAAATAGCTCGACCAGTTTTCCACAAAACTAAAAAAATAAACTGAAATAGCACTTTAGATGGAAACCTAACCCCACCCCTCCCCCAAAAGTGCCCTTCAATGCATTTTCCCGGAGAAATGTTTCTAATAAAAGTTGTAGCTCTTTGTATGTGTGGTTGATGTTTAAAGTTTAAAGAAAATCGTCGGAGCCATTTTTGAGAAAATCGCAAAAAAGTAAAAAATCCAACTAGTAAAGTGGTACTTCCGGTGAGGAATTTTGACAGATAACGTAGTGTCAGATCCCATGGTGATACCTAAACGGAATATCAAGTTTCAACTTTCTACGGTTTTTCGTTTTTGAGCTATCCTGTTCACATACACACATACACACAACACACACACACACAGACCAGTTGCTAGAAACCACTTTTTTGGGCTCAGGGGTCCTCAAAACGGATATTTC
>JAAEAF010012874.1:0-14724 GCA_011037195.1 Triatoma infestans
GCCAAACTTTGTTGCAAACAGAAACCACTTATTAAAACAAATTATACAAAGAAATAGGTTAATATAAGGGAATACATAGTAGAAAATCCTAAAAAAATACTCTTAATCACCATAAATAGAATTAAATACAATTTGAACGATCGTGTTTTATCAGAAACTTTTTTTTTTGTTCTAATTTTTAGCGCTTAAAACAAACAAATCTTTCTTTACAGTGGTTTATTTAATTTTTAATATTTAGGAGCATTCACTTTAAAATACCATAAACGTTGGCTTAAGTATAACGGGAAAGACAGAAATAAAAATTATTTTACTTGTAAAACAAATACGTAAAGGTTATTGTTACTCACGTGTTTTAACAAGATGTGGTCCAAGAGACGATGCTAGCCTACACACGCTTCCACTCAGAGTGACAATTTTATACTGAAAGGTCTGAACCACAACGCTACAAGTTTGTTTGGCGTGTTGCGCTTTACCTCTACCAGAGCGCACTAGAAATAGTGGGGGAATTTAAATGAAGATTTGCTTGATTCCTTTGTTGGTTTGTAATGATTATTAATTTTTTTTATTTTGATTAATCACTCTTTCTCACATACGTTATTTGTTATTAAAAAGTAAATAACTTGTATTCAAGTTTTAGATTAGTCGGAGTCTTTTCCATTATTACTAGTACTAAAAAAGTAATACCGTCAGCGGCCGTATCAATGCATGCAGTAGGAAAGAGGTCATAAGAGAATGAATGAACTGGACAGACGTCCAGACAGACAAACCATTTCATCAACATAATTACTACTATGCTAAACTACTTATTATTCAATTATTATAAATATATTCTGCTTGTCGGCATACCTGTATATATTTATTTTATAATACAAAGTTACTGACCGAAAGTGGAATGTATTTAAATTAATATTAGATTTTTATTAAATAAAACATTTTTTTGTGTATGCTTTATACAAATAACAAATTATTCTTTAGTTAATGTAAAAATAAAACCCATTTAAAATGGTTAAAACGTTTATTATGCAATTTGAAATAAAATTTATTTGATACATTTCAGAGTTTTGAATCACTCGGCAAAAATATAGAATAAATAAATAAAAACTAGGGTTATAGAGAATAACCAAAAAATTTACAACCATTATTAAGCATTTTTCAAATAATTAGAAATATGTAACAAATAATTGAATTCAAATATTCCAAATGATTTGGTAGCAAATAAACCGATAATGATGATATCAGGAGTATTTTTACTTTGCTGATGAGGATCTGCGACTGTCACATTTTTAAAAGTGAGTTGTCACCGGAAATACGTAATTTTAGTTTGTTTTTTTTAATAAGAAATTATGTTTTTTAGAGAATAATGTATACGTTTGTGATTAGCATAATTCAAAAAAAAAAATTGCATTTTTTTTTTATTTAATTTTGATAGTCAATTTTTGCGGGTGATAAGGGCTCTTGAAAGTTTCGATCGAAATCGGATTACAATACTTACATTGAATTGTAATTTGAATTTCTCGTGATTTTACGAAACTGCTTCTACGATATTATTTAAACCAGTAATAAAAAAAAAACTATGGCGCAACAGTCTGTAAAGTGTCAAAGTGATTTGTATTAGGGGACGTGTGCTAAGCACGCCGCGTTCTCTCGCCGTTTTATTTAGTTCCCGCCTTCGCTAACTAGGTGCGCTACCTACCTTCCCACTTTTTCTCACGATGCTGGGTCAACACCGACTTTGATCTCACACGAATCGAACTCTGAATTCTCGACGCACCGAAGGCGAGTACACTAGCCACTAGACCAACGCATGAGGACATTTAAATTAGTTATCTTTACTACAACTTTATCTTTTTTCTATAATTTCGAAAAATATAGAAAATCAATTTTTATTTTAACCATTATTCTGAAATAGCATTTCCAAAATTTGCATTTTAGTAAACAATCCACGTCTTTAAACAAAAGTTCGATAGGCACACTAAAATAGTTCTCCGTACGTGGTTAAAAAATGCAGTGGCGGCTGGTCTATATGTACACACAATCGCAAGTAAACTTCCTCTGGAAGAGCCTTAATTAAAATATACATTCCACCTATAAACTATTTCTGAGTGAATTCACCCAGTTACATACCGTATCTGGAAACAAATATATATCCTATATTCTTTTACACTCTGGAAATCCATTTACAATATCCGGAAAGTATTAAGCTTAAAAGAAATTATAAAACAAAAGATTTATTGGCACAATGAGAATTTGGAGGTGTATAACCAAGTAGGAACTCAATTAGATTATATGTCAGATAATTTAATTCCCACGCTTTTAAATGATTTAAAAATATAATTTAAAAAGAAGATGTTAGGTAAAGCCCGGTTATCTCAGTTTCATAGTTTATATAAGGAGCTAAAAATAGATTTGGGTGACAAAAATAATATATTTCGGACAAAAATGATATGTATTTAATGAAAGTAATATTTAGATTGCGGGGCCAGTTGGTTAATCTTAACTTTAATGTAACTCGACCAGAAGAAGCCAGAAAAGTGTACTCTGTGTTCTCTCAATGTTTATGAAGATATATTCCATTTTTTGGAGATGTGTTTGGTATTAACTGAGTATAGATTAAGATGGCTAGGGAAAAAACAATTGGATCGGACTGAAATTATTGAGTTATTGAATGAATGGAAAGAATTGGAAAGATCTGTTTTATTATCATGTAACTGCCAGCAAATATAGATCCTTTTTGATAACGGAATATAATGGCTAGTAAACGGAAGTAGAATAGGAATTTTTTGATTATTTTATATACGTAATATTATTTTTCAGTTTTAATTTTATGTAATCATAGCAGTATATAAACAGAGCATGTTTTTGTTATTTTTTCTACTGTATAAATTTAAGATAGTTTGTTTAAATTTTGTGTCTATTGCAACTCGGGGCGATGATATCGTGTTTAGTTTAATACTATATATTTAGGATTTATTAAAGTGTACTTCGTCTATCTATGTCAATATAAAGACCCTCGAGGGGACTGGGGCAGGGGTGGTTGGTCCAAGGATCAAGCACTCTGAACCCATGGATAAATTTCCCAGCATCTTCCAGGCGGAGATATACGCTATTGGAAGATGTGTACAATTTAAGCTCGATAGGGGATATAGGAACCAGGAGATTGTCATCCTTTCCGATAGTCAAGCAGCCATTAGAGCATTGAGTGCATCAGTCATCAACTCTAAAATGGTCTGGGAATGCCTGGATAAACTTAATAACCTAGACAGGAGGAACAAAGTTGTGCTTTGTTGGTTACCGGGGGCATGTGGCATTGAAGGGAATGAGATGGCCGACGCCTGGCAAAGATAGGTCCTCCGCCCCACTCGTAGGGCCGGAACCTTTTGTGGGGTTTAGCGACCAGTTTCTGTTGGAGGAACTTAGGAATGAAGAAGGATACTCAACTCTGTACTCTCCCTCCCCGGTTTGTTGCGGCAGGCCAAGATCTGCTTGGGAAATTATAACCGACAGAGATCGGAGGCCTGCATTGAATTGAGCAAGAACAAGTTCCGCGTTCTCACGGGTTACCTCATGGGGCATTGCCGACTTAGAGGACACCTGGTGAAGCTGGGTTGGAAAGTGATAGCTCATGCAGATTCTGTGGGGAGCTGGAGGAAACACAGAATTATTACATCTCCTAACAGACTGCGAGCCTTCTCTTGAGAGAATGTTCAAGAACCTGGGTAGCTACCAGTGGAGGAGGGGGATATACCCTCTCTAGAGCCTGTCAGGATACTGGGATTCCTTAGGGATCTCAGAGTGATGGAGGTTTTATAGAACGGATGTTCAGCTGGGACATCTGTTCGGGTGCTGTGGGCAAGCCTGCGCACCCAGGGGGCATAGCACAATAACCGGGAAAATAAAAGGGTCCGCAGTGCATTGGCCCCCCGCTTCAAAAAAAAAAAATATATATATATATTTCAATAAACTTATAAACTAACTAACTATAAACTATTTCTCTTAGCTTAACTGTGAAAATCTCTAGCTGGTTAAGATGAATTCTTGTTTTTCGACAATTTGACTCTGGAGCCGCTGCTTGTACTTAAATCGTACATAAATCCAAGTGGCTATATCACACAGTACTGTATAAGTTCGATAGGAAGGGAGACGTAAGTAGTTGCGCGTTATAGTAAATTGGAGGGTAAGTGATAGCCCATATATTTCTTTAGGAGTGCAAAACGCGGTCTGGACAAATATTTTTAGTTTTAAGAAAAATATCTTATTGAAAGTAAACAAACTGAATTCCGCTTAGCTGTGAAACATTTCTCCTTATAAAAGTTCTATTTAGAATCCTTTTTCTAGAAAAATAGTTCAGATGATTAAACTTTAGATTAAAGCGAGACTGCCACAAACAATATAATAATTTTTTTTTACTTAAACCACTTTCATATTTCTCAGCCAATTCACACATAACTGAGTGATCTAGGAAAATTGAATTGAATATAACCATACATATTTTCATTCTATATTTAAGGTTTGCTTCTTTATTGTTAGTAAGTAATCATTTTAACAATTACATTAAATGGCATATCTCTTTAATTTTGTTTCTTTCAAGAATTTTTTTACATATTTTATTTGTTTACAGTTTATTTACACTGTAGCAACTGTAAACTTAAAAGATTTATTGTTGTTTTTTTTTTTAATTTTTTCATCATTTTTATTTCATTTAGAGCACTTCCTTTAGAAAATGTTTGCTGGGTTTTAACTTAAATTCGTAAAAAATGAATGACAATCTGCAAGTTCAGAAAGTCAGAAAAAAAAAAACTTAAATTCGGAAAGGTAAATAACAATTAGAGAAAAAGTTAAGAGTCCTCACGCTTTGGTCTAGGGTCTAGCGCTCTCGCCTTTAGTGCGAGAATTCAGGGATTGATTCCCGTGAAGGCAAAGTCGGTGTCGACCCAGCATCGTGAAAAAAAGTGTAAGCTTACAATTGTTAGCGCCATAGGTAGTGAAGGCTGGAACTAAACTGCGAGGGAACTGCGGCGTGCTTCTTATCACACGCCTCCCATAAAAATTGCCGTCTGGCAAGTCTTGGCCCTTCATGGGCTGTTGTGCCATAGGAAAAAAAAGCAAAGAAAAGAAAAAATTAAGACCAGAAGCTCAGCTAAATCTGGTAAAAATAAGCAAATCAAAGCCAAACTTCCAAGCGAGAGTTCCAATTATATTGTTTCCTGTTTTTTATTTTTTTTGCGAAAGAAAATTGTAAAATGTTTTACGTGATATTAAAGAGCGTAGATATAAACAGGCTAACTATATATAATAAATCTACCTAAAGGAGATAATATACATTCTTCCTTACAGAAATATGTCGTAAACATTGTTCATTCATTGTACCAAGTAAAAAAAAAAAAATTAAAATCTTTTTTAATGAAAGATTTAAAGAGGAAAATAAAATAAAATTTTAATTAAAGTCCATTTTAAGTTTATTTGTTTTCATATATTTTGTTTCATATTTTTAAGAATTTTTCTCAATACATAACCGGAAGTACTAGGGATTTATGAATAAGATCTCAGTAAAAGTGTGTGTTCAAGATCCTAGAGATCCTCAAAAACAAGATTCTGTCAAATTTCTTCCATAAAAAGTTTAGCTTTATTGAATGTTTTACTTTCACCTACTATTGATGGATCGTACTCAATTTTCTAAATTAGTATGTGTGTGTGTGTGTGCTTATATATATATATATATATATAATATTATAATATATTTGACAGTCTATCTGACTGTCTGTCTGTAGTTAGTTAGTAACTCAAAAAGGAAAAATCGCAGAATGTTCAAACTTCATATTTAATTTAAGTTCTAAAAGGGTGGTCAAAATCATCGACCGGAAGTGTACCACTTTACTAAATAGATTTTTTTTATTTTTTACGATGTTTTTCGAAACCAGCTCCAACGACTTTAAACTTTGGTGTATCAATTACATATTTAAAGAGCAATAATGTTTTTGATTGAATCATGTTCACAATTTTAGGGTTTTGGAGTAGGGGTGATTTTAGAGTTTTCTCTAAAGTGTAATTTCAATGCATTATATTACCCTTTCATCTATATAATACTAACAAGAATCAAATGTGTTGCCGAAATTCTGAGTTTACTCTACCACCCGAAGTGCCACTTTACTGAATGTCTTCTTTTTTTTTAGTTTTCTACGATTTTTTCGATAAAATTACCAACACGTTACTTTCAACTTAGTATACTACTATATAAATATATCTATCACTTTTGTTTGAACATATTTCCGAGTATTTTAGGGAGTTTCTGGGGAACTGGAAGGTCATTTGTATCTCAATATTGTCAATTGTAGTTTAAGTTTTTACATCAGCTATAATACTGAAATCAATTAAATTTGGGCAAAATTTCAAATTCAAACTAATTTGATGATTAGTTTTACATTTGTAGGGGTAGTGAACCCCCACCACTCATCCACTCTAGCGGAGAGAAACAGCCCCTCTCGCAAAGAGAGGAGAGGCTCGGCCAGTATAAATATATATGAGAGATAGGCAATGAGACATCATTCAGATAGAATTCTGTTGATTTACACATCAGTTTAACATCGCTCCGTTCATATCTTCTTAGCCACATCAGTCTGTCAGTTCAGTTCAGTTCAGTTAGTGTAAAGTCCTTGGCAGCAAGTCATATACATATATATCAATTATATATCTTAAACCAAATCTTAAGGTGTTATTTATCACTCATCAAGCAACAACCTACATCTCCTCGCAACACCCTTACACATTGCACGATTTCCCTAGGCACATGACATTAGGAGCCACTAAATCGGTATTAAAATTCTTGTGTGTAACATGACTTTCCTCTTATTCCTCTTAAGAGTTATGTATAAAACTCTATAGAATGCCTAGGCATTTCATCTTGCGTGGTTTTTACTCAGACACCAGATTAATACCATGCGTGGTTTATACTCAAGATACCAGATTAATACCATGCGTCGTTTATACTTAGATACCAGATAATATTTCTTATGATAAATTTTGTGTATTTGAAAAATATTCTTTTAAATATTCCTATTATTCATTTGTTAATTTGTGGAAATTCTATTGTAGTATTTCAGTATAATAAATCATTGTATTCCAAATGGTGTTTCAATAGTTCTGGTATTTTAAGTAAAATAATTTAACTTTTAAATAATTACTATAATTAAAAGTATATTTTGAAATCGGGATGTAATAAAATAAATGGGGGCTAGTCCGTGATGAATTTCATACTTTGCCGGTAACGTATATACTAATTTTCTTTATATTCCAAATTTTGCTCATATGTACTAATAATAAATATTTAAGTGGGGGAGTGGGGAGGGGGGATAATTGCCAACCTACTGACAGAGACAGGTAGAGAATGATTACATTGTAGAGAGCGCCAATAATATTTGAACAAACAAATTTGAATTTTAGCGTCTCACATTCCTCAGAACCACTTAAAAATGAAAGTCAAAAATCTATTCTGTAAAACTGGACTTCCGGTTAACCAATATTCTTCATATTGGGAATGCTAGCAATGTTTCTAATGTATATTAATATTGTATATATGTGGTAGAACCATATATTGCATTGAAGTCGTACTTTAGAGAAAAGCTCAATGCTAATATTGTTTTCTCAGAATTCTTAAAAAAAAAAATAATAATAATTTTCCAGAGAAAATGTTTCAAATAAAAAATGATACAAATGTTTCCGGGAAATCGTTTGGAGCTGTTTCCGGGAAATCGTTTGGAGCTGTTTACGGGAAAACTGTAAGAAACTGAAGAGAAAAAAAAAAAGCTATTCAATAACAACGCAGTTCCGGTTGATAGATTTTGACCAAAGTTTTCCGAGTTATTTACGGTGGAAATAAGCTAAAAGGAATCACCAAGTTTGATCTTGTTACGAATTTTTGTTTTAGAAATATTTTGTTCACACCCACACAGTCCATTCACTAAAAACTATTTTTATCGCACACACATGTATTTCCGGTGAAATTAACTCAATTTTAAAAATATCACCCAATCGCAATTTGCAAGTTTGAACTGAAGAAATTTTGATAATTGTTAGTCGAAAGGAAAAGAAACATACGAGGTTTTATACGTGATTTCTTATTTTTTTTTTTTTTTTTTTTTTTTTTATGTTTAATTAGCAAAATTACTTAGAAAAAAAGTACAATGTAGAATAGACGTGTAATCGAATAATGTGTAGGCAAACTACTATTTAGAAATACCGAGTAAGATTTATAGAGCTGTGGTAAGTGGTAAAAGGAATGAGGAGAATGGTGGTTCCCATTGGCGAGACAGGTAATAGTGGGAGAAGTAAATAAGAACAAATGACAATGAATGTGTTACTGTTATGTTACATAGTGTATATATATATATATACTAACAGTAAATGGAAAGGGTAAACTGTATGTACATAACACAGCACACCACCAGGGATACATAAATACACAAGGAACAAGTAAAACAAGGGGGGGGCTTGCTAATGGGCCTACACATATCCTCAGCCACCTCTATTGGTTCCTTTACTTCCTACAGTTCAAACCACTAACTCAACCAGCACAAAACATCTTAAGCTCCAAGCGCTGCTAATCACACCAAACAAACTTAAGTTTATCTAACATAATTCTACTAACCATTATATCTAATTACTAAAGTTAACGAATATATTATATAAAAATGATAAATGGACAACCAGTCAAATATACGGCGTTTTTCATACTGAATTCCAATTTATAAATTTTCTACGGCTGTTTTATAATACATTTTATTGCCTTTAATACTGTATAGTTTGCAGAACTTACATTTTTGAAGGGAACTTATATCAGAAACTTCCAGAGTAACAAAACTGAAAAAATATCTGGTTATCAACACTCACAACACTTTCTCGTACTTATCTATTTGTGTTAACTTTAAATGTAGATACAGAAGAGGACATATTCCTACCCAGGCAGGTAGAAGAAGTGTGATTACGTTATAGTCAAGAAGATAGCGCCAAAACTTCAAGCAATTTAACAATTCAAATACCGCACAACATCAAAAATCAATTTTTAGGAAAGATATTACAATAACAAAAAAAAAATCTGATGTGAAACACTCACAGTACTTTCTCTTATTCCAATTTACATAGTCTCTAGTTTATCGAACTCTAATATATAACGCTTCTTCTTATTATAATTTATTTACTTAATTGCACTAATAGCTAGTTCGATTACTTTTTTTATATTGTTGTTGAGAAACTAGATTTTTATTGCATTAGCTCATGCGTAGATTTCCATATTTATAGTACTTTTGCAGTATTTTGTGGTCTGCGCCACATACATAAAATTAACGACACTAAAATGAATAGCTAAAAACTCCAGATTCAAGAAAAGTTTTTTATCTGAATATTATGAATTCTTTGGAGAAAATTTTGTGGGTGTTTAACATCAATTTTATTTTGTTCCATTAGTATAAACGGCCAAATACAAAATGGCGGACAAGGGGAGATTAGATCTTGCCTAATTCTCTTTTGCTTTCTTTTTCAATTATTGAATGAAAATTCTGAATTTTTTCATTATAGCTTACATTAATTATATAAAACTAAAATAATATGTTAAAAATAACTTGGTTTTTGCATTTTTTTATTTTTTTTTAATATTTTTATTGCACAATTTGATAATTTATAAAATACCTACGAAGGGAAAATTAGTAAAAAAAAATTCTAAACTATTTCTTTCAAAGAAATAATTAACTATAAATATAATTAGCCAATCACAATATATAGAAGTGAAGGTATGTATGTCAAATGTGGGTGTATGTTAGGCCAATCAGAAATTTAGAATTATCATGTTAACCAAGCCCACATTTTACACCTTTACTATCTATACTATGATTGGTTAATTATTTATAGCAAATTATTTCTTTGAAAGAAACAGTTTAGAATTTTTTTAACTAATTTTCCCTAATAAAAAGAAATTAAAAATTTTTTTTTGTTTTTTATAATTAATGTGAGCTATAAAAGGAAAAATCTGAATTTTCATTCCATTGCTGAAGAAGAACACAAAAGAGAGTTAGGTGGAAATGTAACAACAATGTAAGTCCGCTATTTTATATTTGGCCGTTTATACTAATGGAACAAAATAAAATTGATGTTAAACACAATTTTCACAAAATTTTTGCAAAGGAATTCATAATATTCAGTTAAAAAACTTGTCTTAGACCTGGAGTTATTAGTTATACATTATATTAATTTTACGTATGTGGCGCAGTCCACAAAAGAGTACTACAAAGATGGAAATCTACGCATGAGCTAATTCAATCAAAAGTAACTTTCTCAAAACACCATAAAAAAAAAAAAGGAATCGAATTATTAATGCAATTAAATAAATAAACTATAATCCTAAGAAGCGTTATAATTGTGAAACACTCACACAACTTTCTCTTACCAATTTACAAAATTGTACATAATTGACAAATTTTATAGTTAGTATACTAAATTTAATTAAATTCATCGGTGTTTTATGGAGAAAATCGCGAAAACTGGAAAACTATTCAGTAAAAAGCACTTCCGGTTTACTGATTTTTTTTTTTTTTTGAAACATAACACTATCTCTCCCCGAAAAGCTCCCATAAATGAGATTACCAGGAGAAATATACCAAATACCTAAAGTTCTCTTTATATGTGTAGTTCACATTCCTAGTTTAAAGAAAATCGTTGGAGCCATTTTAGAGAAAATAGCAGAAAAATGGAAAATACTTTTCAGTAAAAACGCACTTCCGGTCGTCTGATTTTCTTCATATTCCGAATTTTAACAACATAATTAATTCTAATTATTATTATTTAGATGATAGAATTTTATAATAAACTGAAATAGCACTTTAGAGGAAAAATCTAATCCCACCCGAAAATGAAGTGGTACTTCCGGTTGAGAAATTGTGACACATAACTTACTGTCGGATTCTTGAACTTCCTGCGATTTTTCATTTTTGAGCTATGCTGTTCACAGACATATATAGAATATTTTCTAAAAAAACACTTTGTTTGGACTCAGGGGACCCTTAAAATGTGTATTTCCGGTGTGAACTCTATATCGAAAATTTTGACAGAATTACTATACTTCCTCTTATTAGGAGTAAGAGAAAGTAATAACATGTATGCATCTGTGCAGTTAGTATTCTATGTTTAAAGAAAATCGTTACATATTCGAGAAAATTCGAGAAAATCCAAAACCTTTTCTGCAAAGTCACACTTCCGGTTAGCCGATTTTCGTCAAATTTGGAATGCTAGCTAGCAATGCATTGTACTGAAGTGGTACTTTAGAGGAAAGCCAAACGCTACTGTTCCCCTAGAACTCCTAAAAAATTAATTTACTCGGGAAATGTTAATAAAAGTGATGGTTGTTTATGTGAGTGGATAGTAGACAGACCAACTTTAAAGTAAATCGTTGGTCCTGTTTGTCCAGAAAATTGCAAAAAATTGAAATAAGTTTTCAGTAACGTCACACTTCCGGTTAATGGATTTTTGAACAAAACCTTATTATCTTATCTTACCTTTTTCATTTTTGAGATATTTTGTTCACACACCGTACACACAACAACGACCATTCGCTAAAAACATTTGTTTCGTATTTAGAGGACCTCAAAACATGTATTTCCGGAAAAACTCAATTTCGAAAATTTAATAAGATCGCAATACTTTCTCTTAGTAAGAAAGAGAAAGTAAAAATCTATATTGAGAAGCTTCAATACTTTTTTTCCAATAATTCATCAATTTCCAAAAATCTGACTTTATTTAAACAACATTATTAAGAAAATAAGGGAGGGAGATAAAAACCTAACCTAGTTGGGAGAGTTGACCCAACTTGAAAATTTATTTCCATGTAAATCTATTTAACCCTGTTACTAGAATTAGTATACTAGTGGGATGTAATTGACAATCGATGCTAGTGTATATGATAATACAAAATATCAATGATGATTAAACAGTGGCCTCACTAAACTGGGACAAATTGTCCCATTAAACTTGGTCCTATAATATGGCTACTGTTACTACTTTTGATTTCGAATTTATTACCATTTTTTGGATTAATTTTATATAAATTAATTTTTTTTTTCTAATGAGAAAATCAACTTAAAAATTTAGGAAGAAAAATTGAAATAGACGGAAAGCGGGAAGAAATGTAACTTAATTTTCTTATACAATTGAAATTATAATTATAACAATGTCTTATATAACAATTTTAAAAAAAAAACCTGTGGCATAAGAGCCCATGAAGGGCCAAGGCTTGCCAGACGCGATTTGAATACGTGGTAAGCAGTTCCCACGCCGTTTAGTTCCAGCCTTCGCTACCTAAGGCGCTACTACTGTAGCTTCCCACTTTTTTATCATGATGCTGGGTCAACACCGACTTTGCCCTCACGGGAATCGAACCCTCAATTCTCGCACGAAAGGCGAGTCCGCTAATTGCTAGACCAACGCATGAGGACTATATAACAATATAACGACCAAAAATTTAATAAAATTAAATAAACATGGTGTAAAACGTTTTTCTATTACTAAATTTCTCAACTTCAAAGTCTCACTGGGTCAACACTGTATTGGAGAAGGCACTGGACGTCAATGACCTTAGATGCTGACGCGCCTTAAAATAAAAAATTATAGAGTGCAGCCTAATGCCTCAGCATTTCCGGAACCCAACTAAAATCATATTCACGAAAAAAGGCTTCAAACAAAAATGACAAGACTAAATATGAATAAAGTTCAAAGGTAATTAATTTGTAGCTGTTTAAAAGAAATTAGTGAAAAACTAAGTAAAACTTTCGGTAAAAAATATTTCTGTTAAAATATTTCTCACAATTTCTAAATCAAAATATTGAGAGGAAAATCTCCCAGGGGGTGGTAACCAAACTTTAAATTAAGTTTGAACTGTCTGGTTTATCGTTGGAAATATGCTTCTTTCTTATTTTTATTTTAATTACACTTATTCTTAGTAAGAGGAAGTACTGCGATTGTGCCAGATTTTCGAAATTTGGGGATCCCCTGAATACGAAAAAAATGTTTTTAGCGAATGGTCTTTGTGTGTGTATGTTAAGAGAATATCTTAAAAAACGAAAAATTGCTGGAACCTTAAACTTGAAATTCCGTTTAGGCACTACTGTTTGTTTGTTTTTCGTGATTTTCTCAAAAAAGGCTTCAACGATTTTCTTTAAACTTCGTATGCTATTTACGCACATAAATTTCTACCACTTTTATTTGAAACATTTTCCCAGGAAAATTGATTTTTTGGGGGTTCTGGGGGGAACAGTAGCGTTATTTTTCTTATAAGTAAAGTCCCACTTCACTCTAATATATGGTTTTACCAGCAACATAATATTAATACTTACTAAAAGCATTGATAGAATTCCAAATTTGAAGAAAATCGATTTTTGAGTTTTTTGGAATTTCCTCGAAAACACTTAGATTTTCTTCGTTGCTGCATAGAGGGCGCCGTATCACATTTATTTGAAACATTTTTCTGAAAAAAAAATTGATTTTAGAGGGGTATTGCAGGTCTGTCAGTTTTAAAAATTAAAGTTGCTCAAGCTTTCCAAATTTTGACATAGAGCGCACCACATAAAGCCGCTAAGGTATTCAATTGAAATTCCCATCACCATTCATTTTTACGGCCAGCCTAACTAAAATTCTAACCTTGCAATTTTAATGATTATTTCTTAATTAAATTATACTAAAAATACAAATTGCATTATTAAGCGAAACATGATTTAAAGAAGATAAAAATAATAACACTAACAATTATAACATTATTAGAAAAGATAGAAAAGAAGAATAGAAAAAAATGGCTTTGAATTGAAAAAAAATAAACGGCTTTGAAACTGAACTGATTAAGAGAAATAAGGTCCGTCTGGCGTGATACCTGATAATTACTTCCGGTGTTACACGGACGGTTCCAGAATGGATGGTAGGTCTGGAGCTGCAGTCTATTTTGAGACCGGAGATCATTTGGCAGTATCTCTTGGTGAATGGACCACAGACTGAGGTTTATGCTATTCTTTGTTGTGTCTTGGATGAGAGGGTACGTAACACTAACTTAAAAGGTGTTTGTATCTGCTCGGATAGCCAGGCTGCGCTGAAGGCGCTGAGTTCATGTGTCTTCACTTCCAGGTTGGTGTTAGAATGTTCTAAAAGACTAGAAGAGCTTTCTTCTCTGAAGGATGTGCTTCTAGTATGGGTGCCTGGTCACATGGGAATTTTTGGGAATGAGGAGGTGGATAGGTTTGCCGATTAGTCCGGCCTCTCTGCCTTTTCCTTGGTCCCGAGCCTGCCTGTTGGGTGTCTGCTGACACATGCTGTCAGGTCCAGACATGGACGCTTCATCAGCTTCATAAATTCCTTATGGATGATCTCAGTTGTTCGGCAGACCAAAATGCTCATCGGGTCCGGACAAGGCCATTACTGAGACGTTGCTGTGTTTTTCACGGAGCGCTCTCAGGCATCTGGTTGGATCTCTTACTGGACATTGTGGTTTAAGGTGACATCTCTACATAATGGGGCTCATGCCGATCCATTTTGTAGAGTCTGTGAGACAGAGGAGGAAACACCCATCCATCTTATGACTAATTGCCTGGGTTATGAGGAAATTAGGTTCAGGACCTTTGGTCGGAATAGGATGTCTGTGGAAGAGCTTAGGCTATTTCCGCTTAAGTTTATTGTCCGATTTATTCGGACTGCGGTGAATCT
>JAAEAF010012875.1:0-12154 GCA_011037195.1 Triatoma infestans
TTTTTTTTTACTAAATCTCCCTTCGTAGGCATTTTATAAATTATTAATTTGTGCAATAAAATAATTATATAGAGAAAAATGCAATAAATTAAGTTATTTCTAACATAATACTTACAGTTTTATGTAATTAATGTGAGCTATAAAGAAAAAAATTAGAATTTTTGTTTTCCATGTTTTGCTGTGTTCTCAATTCCATAATGTAATACAGAAAGTATTCTTATTTTAAAGGAAGTTAAAATAACATAATTGTCCTATGATATTTCGAATTTTGCAAAATCATATAATAAGGAAGTATATATAAAAAAAAGTAAACCTTAAATATAAATATAATAAAAATGGTATTTTAATAATTTTTAGCACTTTATTTTTTATTGTTCCAGCCAATTACATTAACAGAATTGTTATAGAATTTTGCAAAATGTAGCAAAATTACAACCATTACCTCAGTTATTTGCTGAGATCATTGTTTTCTTTGGATCGTCTATGAGTCCAGTGAGATGCGAGATATTATATATGTTCTTGAAATACTGTAATTAAATTAGACTTGTAAAAAATTAATTCTTCTCAATGCTGTTTTTGTGCTTACTATCATGTAACATTATCTTCCATTCAAACTTTATATTTTTGGCTGCGTGGCTTTCAAACAACGGAAAGAGACTACTTTAAGAATTTGAATAATTTATCTAAATATATATTTTCTTATAAAATTTCATCTTCCTCCTCTCTTGTTATTGGTTTATTACATCATTTAGAAATCTATTGTGGTTTTTCTTTCATATTTCCAGATAATTTCTTTATACATCAGTTTCTTTTAGAATTTCCAAGATATGCTGTTTATTTCAAGAAGAAGAAAAATATCTTTACAAAATATATACAATACAAAATATGCCTATTTTTATACAAAATAAATAAAATACACAATATATAATATATTTAAATATTATATATTAATTGATTATTATATTTTGTTAAACACCCTGGGGGTGGTTTCGGTTTTTGCCGTGGTCAGGTAGTTTCTACCCGAGTCGGTAGTTATTCCAGCTCTGTATTTTTTTAGGTTGTCTAAACATCACTGCGCTATTTTGTACATGAAGTGTTTTATTAATGAGATTTCTAGCTCCTTGTGGATTTGTTGATTCCATATACCACAGTGCTCCCTGTGATACGAAGTACTTTAAGTTGGCATACTTGCAATTTTTTCAAGTCTTATTAGCCTTCATCTATAAGAGGCAGGTTTATATCAATCTAAATCAGGATAGATAAATCTGGAACATTGCGATTTCAGTGGCGCCTGTCTGTTAATGAATGGATAAAGCTGTCTAAACATTTTGGTAGACCTGTCTTAATTTTAGAGTTATGTGTGGAGTCCACCACAGTGTTTTAGATTAGATTGTTATAGGGGACTATTGCACTGCGACCTGAAAGATTTATTGTGCCTCTGGAGTCTCCTGAGTACACTGCCGGCTTCCGAGTAGGGTGCTCTAGCTGTAGACAACACTACCCATCAATGGACTGTGAGCTGAACAGTCTCCTAGGAAGAGAAAATCTAAGATTGCTAGTCCAGCGCGCTATCACTGAGCTAATCCCTTCCTTCTCCCTTGGCTTACGCCATTTAACTATGGATGGAGACATTAGTTTGTGTACTGTGTTTGTCGTTGTGTGTACTGTTCTGACGAAGTGCAATGAGTACTGAGCTGTGGTAACCCGTGGGGTCGCTATTCCCCAAATAACCGCATGCAACACTTACCGCTTACGGCCACCACGGTGGCTGAGTTGAGATTTCGGGGTTTTGTTCGTTTTTTTACAAAATACGTCAGTTCACAAGCAGATGAACTGGGACTATTATCGTGTTTTGAAGAGTTCAGAGAATTAATCATTTAAAAACATAAACAAATGGTTAAGTCTCTTATTTCTCATGGATCAGGGTCCACTCACAAAGAATCCACAAAAAAAAGGGTCGTCATAGATTGTAACTTCAAATTTCAACATTTTGAAATTTTATGCAGTACTTTTGTCCAGCAGTTTATATATATATATATATATATATAAAAGAACTATTGTGAAATTTATAATTTATCTCTAATTGCAATTCAAGTAAATTATAAACCAATTTATTTGAAACTTGCAAATTATACTAAATTTTAAAAACTCACTATAAAAATACTAAAAAAAAAAGACACTTGAAGGAAGCATGACCTTCTAGCTCTCTCCCAGAAACCCCCTAATAATATATTTATTCAAAAAAAATGTTTAAATAACACGATATTTCTATATATGTGTAGTTTGTATACCAAGTACAAGGAAACTTGTTGATACCTTTATCAAGAAAATTGCAGAAAACTGATAAAAAAAACTGTATTGCAAAATCCTCTTATAAATGTAATCAAAATATTCACACTTTGAGATGAAGGAAAATCCGAAACATACCAGAATTAAAGAAATCATGGCAGACCCAATTTCTAAACTCCCAGCCTTGTGGGGCTCATCTCTCTTCGACAATTACAAGAAGTCCAGCAATTGCATACAATTTGAACTCGCTGTAATAGGTGTGAGAAGGTGAGAGAAATTGGGTTTATGAGATAAATAAACTGTAAATAATGCTGAACACTGTATAATAAGAAAAGTAACACAAACTGCCGGGACTTTACGCGAATATGGAAATTGGTAGTGAGAGATTTAGAGTGAGTAAAGAGAAAGGTAGTAGATGATTGCTGACGCATTGTGACTGCTATATAAACTGCTGGAAGACTCTCCCGTGTATGGCTAACGCAGCTGTATTGAAATAGAGTCTCCCACTCTAGTCTGGTCTAAGTAGTAGTGAGGCTCTCATTTTTTTGTGTTTCTCGCTCTGCTTTAGATCCGCCTCTTCGGATCTAATTACACTCTAATTCAATTAAGTCGGAACAAACACTTTTAGAAATCTATATAACTCTTCCATAATTATTTAATTCATTTCTCACATTAAATCTGATTCCGTACTGTAAATAATTGATTAGTCCGTATAAGATACAGTTGTCCGTTGTATGACAGTTTTGCTCAGTCTGAAAATCTGAAATTCTGTTTATGTTCAATGTGTTGAGGATGAATTAGCTTTTAAGACCAACGGATTTAATATATTCAATTTTGCCATTGACACGACATTATTATTTTATAATAGTTTAGATTATTTTCTTTCTTAAGATACAGATTACATTTTTTTTGGTCAAATTTTGAAAATTAATTATCAAAATTCTAAATCATTTATTGTATTATAAAGCATTTATTACATTTTTAAATAAAATTTTCTTAAGCATCGCGTTCAGTGTGAAATTATTATGACACAATCCTCCGGAAGGAAGAAATAGACATGTTTATTGCTTGAGTAAGAATTTCTTTGCCGGCAGGAAAGGAACGGCTGAATAAGGCTAAGGACGAAGAGAGGCGGTAAGAGAAAGTGAGTCCTACAGATACCTTACAAATTAAATTGTATTTGGGATCGTGTTAAGGAGGGCCACCGGCAGATCTAATTTGTACTTTTCGTCCATGGTTACCGTGGATAGTAGGAATACGGGCGTGGCACTTGTAAACGATGTGACAGATTCGTGAGTTGGTGGATAAATGACTACAAATTGACATTGGACTGGCATCATCATCATTTTTTGCTTTTGTCTGATAAATTTTAGAGAAACTTCTACAATGAGATATGCTAAAAATTCTGTTAATTAAAAATACCTAAAAATTTATATATTAAAAAGCTTGCGCACTAAATTAAATACCAAATCGAATATCGTATTTAATTTATACATAGCAATATCAGTTTAGAAGATATTGGAGAATAAAGAGTGTAAAATATTTACACTATTTAGTAAATTGCTGACATTTTAAATAACTTGAAGTACTAAGACCGGTGTTCCTCAAGGCTCCCAAACTTTTTGCAGTTTTCATTTACGACGACATTCATACATACAACATTTCCGTTCTTACTATGTACTCAAACGACACCCTCCTTCTTTCAAGACATCACAAACTTTCTATAGTTATAAATAATTTACAAATATCAAGCAAATTAACTGATTGGTTTAACAAATGAAAATTAGAAATAAATATGCACAAGGCAATTTTTGATATCCTCCATTAGAATGCATCTTCCCAAAACTTTAAAAATTACCAAAACTGACGTATTTTGTAAAAAAAAACGAACAAAACCCCGAAATATCTAAGTTCACAACTCAACTCAGCCACCGTGGTGCTGAGTGTTGCATGCGGTTATTTATGGACCCCACGGGTTACCACAGCTCAGTACTCATTGCACTTCGTCAGAACAGTACACACAACGACAAACACAGTACACAAACTAATGTCTCCATCCATAGTTTCACTGCTTGTGGTAATTTCTCTGTTCTACTCATTTTTCTTGAGGTTTTTTCTTATCAGTTCATTTTTATTTTTGCTTTTTGTTCTTAGCATGCCTCTTCTTGGTAATTATTAGGAAAAAATGCACTACGCGTGCTAACATTGCATGAAGAATGGGTTCAGCAGTTAATCATTGCTCAGAGACTAGGAATGAACCAGTCCACTGTTTCTAGAATGTTAATGCGCTACAGGGAGACTGGGAGACACTCCCGAAGACCTGCCTCGGGCTGTCCCAGAAGTACAACTCGGACAAATGAGAGATTTATTCATCTGAATGTGTTAAGGAACAGGTTCGTCACTAGCAATTAATTATGTCTCTTGATCGCTGATGTCCGTAATGTCCATATTTCAAGCAGGACAGTCAGAAGAAGGTTAAATGACGCAAACGTGGCTTCCAGGATACCCGCTACTGGCCCTCTTCTCACTAGAGCACATAGAGTCGCCAGACTGCAATATTCACAGAACATGTCAATTGGACAACAGAGGATTGGAGACAGATGGAAGGATGAGAGTTTGGAGGCGTCAAGGTGAGAGATATGCAGAGGCTAGCATTACTCCAAGAGTGGCTTTTGGTGGAGGCGGTGTTATGATTTGGGGACGCATAAGTTTCGACGGACGTACTGACTTACATATCTTAAAAAATGGGATGCTAAATGCCCGGAAAGTACCTTGAAGAGGTTTTTCAGCGTTGTGCCCATTTCTAAAAGAGTTGGTGGTGATTTTCTATTAATGCAGGACAATGCCAGATGTCACACTGCTCGAGTTGTCCTTGGTACCTACAGGATGTTAGGATTCGACGTTTGGTTTCTCCACGAGAAGTGCAGACCGAAATTCAATAGAACACCTTTGGGACACAATTGGAACACGGCTCAGACTTCGCCTGATTGCCCCTAGTACTCTCAGGGAGCTACGTGCAGCAGTTATTGAAGAATGGAATGAGGTTTCTCAAGAGTTTATCCAAAATCTAATCTCGTCAATGTCAAGGAGGCTTGCTGCAGTTATCAGAGCAAGAGGAGGTATCACTAAATACTGTTGAAAAAAAATGAAGCAGTGATAATAAATAAGAACCATTTTAATTTTGAATTTTACAGATTTATTTATTTACTTTTTTATCTTTATTTTTTATTCTGTGTAATAAAACCAGGTTTTCCTTAAATTTTTGGCAGTTGTTCTTTTTTCCTTTGGATTAGCGTTCAACAACATGAATCCATAAAAAAAAATACGAAAATACCTTTCAATTTCAAATTATAATATTTTGAAATTTTATGTAATACTTTTGTCCAGTAGTTTATATATATGCTTAACTTTCATCATTGTGTAAAGATTGTAATAAAATTTTATTAAATTTGTAGATTGCAGATAACAACATTTGAATTTCTATTGGATACAATTAAGTATAAAATGATAATATTCAAACTTCTGCGCAAATATTAATTAAAACTTTGCAACTTTAACTTCTTGTAAGTTCAAGCACATATTCCTGCAGTGATTTCGTGCTATTAAAGTATCATCCCGCAAAATAATTTTACTTTCAAAATTTCACCAGGTGACTTAAAACTCACTGAATACATTTTCATAAAACAAATAGTCAGGCAAATCTATATACATATGTATATGTTAATTCATTTTCTGGGAGATTATAACCTTTCAAATGGGTCAGCGCATTATTGCAAGGTTTCTATTTAAACATATATCATAAAAAAATTCACGTATCCGTTAAATCTATTCATCATATACATCTACTTATTAAAATAAGCAATAGCTGTTTAAAGTTTACTAACATGATAACAAAAGCTTCTTAGATTAACACCTTATTCGTACAGCAGATGTATATAAACAGCCATTCTAACGACAGATAAAAGCGCTTAAGTAAAGGGACCACCCAGACTCTGACTATAGATTTCAGAATTTCAGGGTTCAGGCATATTATATAGCACTCATGTAGACGACAGGTAGTCTTTCATATACTTAAAGTGCTTCAATAAAATCTTATTCAACAAAAATGTAGATGACAAGCTTCAGAAAAGATATTATTGAGACGAGAAATATCATAAAACTCTATGAAAATTATAAAAACGAAAATGCTATAACGACACGAAAACGTAGCGAATAAAATTACAAACTTATATTTTCAAATACAATTTTCTAAAATTTTTACTGAAAACACAAGTCTATTGATTTTATTAAAAAAAACTGGTAGAATGCACTCATTACGAGCAATGTATCAAGGGAGGGTTGAGTCTTAATTTACAGTTAATTCTGAAAGGATCTTCTGTTCCCCCATGGAATAATGGGGTTAGATTTCGTTAATGATCTTCTTCTCTAGCTTCCTGCCTTCATCCTGGTGGCGTTAGAAACACGTTGCTAATTTGAGAGGGACAGTTTTAGCCCCTTTCATGACCTTCACTTCCAAATGTCTTCCTACTTTACCCTGACTTTACGCATCATCAGAAGGGAGAAGAAGACCTTTACATGGTTGCACTCCACTGCTTTCTTGATTGATACATTAGGTACATTGTTACAAATTGAACGTGGATAGACTCTCATTGAATAAGAAAAACACTGAATTTTTTATGTTCTCCTATTGAAGCATTTTCTTGATAAACTATTAGTGAACTAAGATCTAAAACATTATAATATAATCAAGCCTTAAGCGACCTCTACACGGTCAATAATATTGACAATACCTTAGCGTATTGACAATACTATTGCCCGTGTAAGGTGAAAAAATTGTATTGACGGTCGGTATTGATAAGAGTATTGATGAAAACTAGATTTTCTGATTTTCGGTATCAATACTGAGAATTGGAGGGGATATTGACAATAGTATTGACCGTGTAGGGGCGGCGTAATATTTCCATCAATACTGAGTTCAGTAGTTTTATACAACGTTGAACCTCAACAACAGTGATGCAATACCTTACAAAGGTACTTTGGAAAGATTTGTGTATTAAAATAAAAATTCAATCATACATTGTTTAAAGGTGATTGTAATTTTTTCAAAGTCTTGTAGGATATACATTAAAGATTCCACACGTTTCTATTACAGCTTTGTATTACAGTCTAGTACAGTCTATTGCAGTCTTTAAAATTTCTTCCTGTGGCCAAGTACTTCAGGGTTAAGGCTAATCTTTCCCTAACACTTATACTTTCTCTCATATTTCTGTCCTGTCTTTTCAGAAATGGTTCAACCATCTATAACAGTTTGTTAAAGGTAGGTTCATCCATTCGAAAGTAGTTCTTGAAATCTTCAACACCGCAGAGGCTGATTTTCTTCAAAAGTACTCTCTCTTCTTCAAAAGAATATTCATCTCTCTTCTTCAACCATTCTTTCATCCAGTGTCTGCGTTTCACTTGACGAGTAGTGCCAAACGCCCAAAATAATAGCTACGGAAGCTTTTGTACTATTATTCATTTTTTGGATGGGAAAAAACCGAGTAAAACCACGTAGATTCACTCTCCTAGTGGCAGAAGTAGTAAGTACTGAGCAAAGTTATTGACAATAATATTGATCGTGTAAGCAGTGTAAGGTAATGAAGTATTGGAGACCGGTTAGCACGAGTATTGATGGTTATATTGTCAATACCAATATGGACAATATTATTGACCGTGTAGGAGCCGCTTAAAGTGGGCACTTGGGAAATTAATTAATAATGGATTAGATAATTAATGAGTTCTCTTTTGTGTATACAATAAAATAATACTCTCTAGCAACTTATACGTAAAATAATAATTATGAAGTCATAAATTGAAAGAATTATGAAATCATCCAACTTATTGGGTTAAAATCAAGTTACGCTTGAAAATTTAATCTCAACAAATTTAATAATAATAATAATAATGATATTCATCATCATCATCATCGTCTGAATAATTCATACATCTTTCTCTATCACTGAGAAAATATCACAATTCTATTGCAAAATTTTCAGAAATGTTTTATTGCAGGGATTAGCTCAGTGGTTTCGTCTCTTTGGAAAGAAGAAGCTACATCTGCAAGCCTCATTCAAGAGGCTCTTTAGGATTTCTAAGTCTAATGAAACAGACTTGAAAGAGTCCGTTTCAAAGACTTGAGAGAGTGCTTTGACTGGGGGGGTCTCTCAGGGATCACTCAGGAGTCTCTCTCCAGACTCCAAAGTCTAATTAAACAGACACGGCTTGAGGAAGAGCCCTCAGTAGAGAGTGCTCTCAAAGTCTCCAGACTCCAAAGTCTAATGAAATAGCCATGACTGTAGAAGGAACTCTGACTTATGGTTGCCCAATAGACTCATAGGGTCGCGGTAGCGTAGGCTGGATAGCCAACACCCACAGTGTCTAATTTAATGTCAAAAATTGGAAGCTTATTATATATGGAGCATATGTAGATGAAGCATGACAATACAGAAATTTATTAATATAAGTATTTATTTTTTAAGTGTGATTTAAAAATAAATAAATAAGAAAAACAAAAAATATGAATTTTTAATTTTATAAATTGTTATTAAACTCTTCAGCAGACGGTAGTCAACATGGCAAAATGGCGATATTTTTTTGTTAATACAGATTATTATTATAATTTTTACTTTTTTAATTAATACAAAAGTTAAAGTTTACTTTTTATATATTTAACACCGCTCTTTAGTTACGCTTTCTAACTGTAGCCAACGCTAAAAGCCACAAACCAATACCAACTTCAATACCAAAAATCATTCGTCCCAGAGTTTGTTAAATATAATACTATGAACAGAGTGTCAATGGTGTGTGTGTGTGCACATTATACATAATTTCCTGCCAGTATGACGTAGTTTTTTGGTCTTCAATTTGCATTACATAAATAAATATATCTGAATATTTACATATGAAATTTATATTTCAAAAAAGAGAAATAATTAAATAAAATATTTGTTCAGTTTGCATGTTCAGTTTAAACAGCAAATTTGTTACAATCTTACTAAAGTGTTATTATGAAAATTATATAAAACTACATTACTTGCAGTCTTACTTTTGTTTGTAAAAGTAAAGAAATTCTAGACAAACTTAATAAAATAAACATTCGAGTTTAGCAGAAATCAACTAATTAAACAAGATTATAAAATTAAACACAAAGAAGAACTATACGGATGCTATGCTTGCAGTTATGTTACTTTATTTATATATCATTTGCACCTATATTAAGCGTAGCTAACATTCTTGATGAAAGTGTATTAATTAAAGAATTTCCAAATTTAGCGCAAATCTGGTTGAAATTTGAACGAAATTTTTTCCCCACATTTGTCTGATTCATATTTAATAAATTTGTAATTATTATAATATAATAATCACCAGGGCGGGATTAGTGAGAATAACTCCTCAGAGATATTTTCCGTGATAGTGAGCGTCTTTTTGTGGTCATCGACTGGTTTCGGGAGTTCGCCCATCATCAGTGCTTTTGTCAACAGTGTGATAACATAGACTTGCACAGAGCGAATTTAGAGGATACACTCAACCAAATTTGCTCTGTGCAAGTCTAAGTTATCACAATGTTTGTCTAAAGAGCATCCTGATGATGGGTGAACTCCCGAAACCTGTCGATGATCACCAAAAGAAGCAGACTATCAAGGCAAAAATCTCTGATGCTTTCCAGCATTGCAGTTAGTTGTTACAAATTTTATTTATTTACTCATTGAATATAATAGGAAGTTTCGACTTAATGAGGTAATATTTAGCTAGTATTTACATTTAGTTCATGTCATTGAAAAAAACTATATTACCCATTCTTTGGCGACAAGCCTTAAATTGTTTAAGTTGTAAGAATATGTAGACAATCTGGAAGAAGTTTATTTAACTGGATCTATATCAGTGGAGGTGGCAACTGTACCCCTCAGGGGCTACAACAAAAATAAAGAGATTGTGTATGGATGGAAAAAAGGCCACAGATACCAGATATATAATTCCATGTATTTATAATTAGCCCGCACTAGAAATACAAAAATTAAGACAATATTTTTAGTACTAAATTCTTCAACTCCTAACAATTAAGACTATAATAACAATTAAGAAGAAAATTAGTTATTTGTACGAGATAATCACCCATAAATTTCGAAAGTATGGAATGATATAGTTTTGGATGTGGCATGAACACGTGTCATCCCAGTTAGGACAGTCTAACAGCACCATTACAGACTTATTATAACCATGTGGACAAGCAGAAGGTATGAATTAGTAGCAATAAGCAACTGACAGAAACAAATACATGGTAAATGAGTAGCAGCTGGGTTGTTAGACGTTCTGTTGTTTAGGGAGGTTTCAATTTTGGTTATGTTCTAGAAAGGAGTAGTTGTACTAGTAGTGTCTGTTGGAAGTCAGTGTGAAGGAAAAGCCTAAACTAGCTTCATTAGTACGGTCACTGGCTACTTCATAATACTGTGAAGGAGAAATGCCAACGGCCATATTAATATTGCTGGACACCCTTCGTTGTTACACAACAAAGCCACTTCTGTCTTTGTCACATGTATGTATTGTTCTAAGAAATCCTGGCAGCATTCTGTATCTAAAGGAATTAGCCAGCCAGAATAATAATAATATTGAGTACGAAACGAAACAAACAAACTGAATTGTTTAGATTCTTAATAAAATCAATACATGCTGATCAAATATATTGACAATGTGTTGCTCACATTCTTCATGGTGACAAAGAAATAATATCCGAAATAGAACTGTGATATAATTAACAACTTCTTCTTTATATAAAAAATCAACTCAGTTTAGAGAAGCTATAACCATCACGAAATCATTCCCACTAATGAAATTGGGACAAACCTCAAAATGGATGTTGCGAACCTGTGGTCCTCAAAAAGAAGACAATGAAGGACGCACGCGGGTCACGGACCCGGTTTTTAGTAGCTTCGGTTTTATATGTTACATTTTAGCTCCACCTTTCAGTACATATTTTATAATGTTGTTTAAACTTAACCTCATTCTTTCTAAAGATAAACTTTCCCTTTTCAATAGACAATATTCTCTTAGAGGTTACTCTAAATGTCTTACCATTTTGCATGGTCCCATTTTAAGTAGGTTTAGCTATTGTAGAAAAAATATAATATACAATGCAGGAGTAAAGTCCTTCTACAGGTCTCATTCAGTTGCTCTTAACAAGAGGGTATAAAAATGGTACTTTACTCTCTTGTCAAATAAAATATTAAATTCTTGGAAAAATATTAATTTCATATCAAATAATTATCGCAGATTGAAGGAATTAAAAAACAAATATTTCATATCAGCAAACAATATGGAGGCTGTTTCTGTTGAAAATGATGCAATAAGTGTTTGTATCTGCTCGGACGGCCAAGTTGCGCTGAAGGCGCTGAGTTCATATGTCTTTAATTCCAGGTTGGTGTTAGAATGTTCTAAAAAACTATAAGAACTTTCTTCTCTGCAGGATGTCCTTCTATGCAGAGGTACCAGATCATATGGGAATTTTTGGGAATGAGGTGGTTTGCCAGATTAGGCGCCTCTCTCCCTTTTATTGGCCCCGAGCCTACTATTGGCATGCCTTCTGGCACATATCTGTCAGGCTTCCAGTCATGGACAGCTTCACAGCATTCATCATTATGGAGGAGCACAGTTGGTTGGCAGCAGTCCAAGATGCTCATCGGAGGGGGGGGTCCAGACTGGGCTATTAGTGAGACGTTGCTGTGTCTTTCAAGGAGCTCTCTCAGAGATGGTTGAATCCCTTACAGGACATTGTGGTTTAAGGAGACATCTCTACGTAATGGGGCTCATGTCGGATCCATTTTGTAGAGTC
>JAAEAF010012876.1:0-17894 GCA_011037195.1 Triatoma infestans
TTTAATTATTATGTACAATCATCAGCCAAGCAGCAGTGTATGGATCAAGAGTTGCAGGGACATAAGATTTATTTCCTTATTTCTATTTCTCCTCTATCCGTGTCCCCGATATGGGCTAAGGACTATATGGGTCTTCCAGCACTGGTAACCAGGATTCTGCGTTTTAAGGTAAGCACCATTCTTTTGGCTGTTGAGAGATAATAAATAATATTTGCTACCCATTTTTGAATTTTATTTGTATATTCATTTTTTATTATTTTAATATTGTAATTTTCCATCTTGCTCACCTATTGCATTATATTATTTCAATATTTTCACTCAATTTATATTTTTGCTGTTTTCTATTAATCAAGCCCACCCGAGGTATCTCATCTCAATTTATATTAATTATTTTGTCCTGTATTTACTGCACAGAGCCTACCAGAGAATGAGATAATAGGGGTAAAAGTGCTCACTTTTATTTTTTTTAATTTTCTGTTATTTATTAAACAGTGCCTATCAGAGGCCTAATCTCCACTCCTACCATGGTAAATTTTATTTAATTTTCTATTAATTTAACTTTGTGTATTTTTTTCTTACAAGTGCTTTTCTTTTTAAATTCACGTGTTTTGAGGTTAGCACCATGTTGATAAATTTGTTAGTTATTCAGAGTGGCAGCCTTGTTTGATTTCATAGCCCCTTAGACAAGTTATCTGGCTTGATTCTTGAGGTTATACAGTGCCTACTAGAGCGACGTACGTACGCGCGTCCTCTAGCCAGCTGTTTAGATAATTAAACGTTACAATCTAACCTGCTCGTAAGAACCTGTCCTCTTGTTTAGTTTTTACGTGATTTAAATTAATTTTAATTGAATTTTATTTTAGAAATTCATTTAAATATCTTTTGTCTGTTTCATTGCAAATAGAATTGTTAATTTTTGTTAGATTTCATGTTGCATTTATTTCTTATACATTCTCTGTTAAATATTTGCCAAAAATTCTAATAAGTTTATTTTTGAATTCCCTTCGGAATTACCTTTTGTCTACTATTTTGTAGTTGGTCTTAATTTGAGTGTTAGAAATTTAATTATTACAAATAGACTATTATTTATAAATTTATTTTTTGTGTTTCCTGTTATTTATTAAACAGTTTTACTGAACAGCTATTTTTTCATTTTTCCGCGATTTTCTCGGTGAGAATACCAGTTTCTTTGAACCTGGAATAGAAATAACACATGTCACTTTTCTTTGAAACAGTTTTCCGCGAAAGTAGATTTAGGGGAGTTTCTGTGGGAGTTAGAAGCTCTACTTCCTTCAAGTGTTTTGTTTACTTTCTCTTATTCATAGTAAGAGGAAGTATTGCAAACGTGTCAAATTGTGGATATCGAATTTTCACCGGAAATACACGTTTTGAGGTCTCAACTCCAAAAAAGTGGTTTTTAGAAAATGATCTGTGTTTTGTGTAAGAATGTGGGCAGCATAGCTCAAACACGAAAAATCGTAGAAATGTCAAACTTAATTTAGGTTTAGGTTCCAGCATGGGATCGAACAGTAAATTATCTGTCAAAATTCTTCAAACGGAAGTGCCATCTACTTTTGCAAAATAGACTGCTCACTTTTTTGCAATTTTCTCAAAAATGGCTCCAACGATTTTCTTTAAGAGCTTCAAATTTTATTTGAACATTTCTTCAGGAAAATTCATTTAAGACCACTTTTGATGCTGAGTGCTATTTCACTTTATTTGATTCTAATTAATATTATTTAGATGATAGTAAACTGAAACTATCAGTTTACTTTATATAGTTGTATAATATACTGAAACCGCACTCCAATACATTACATTTCCATTAGAGTTTCCAGTTATGGATAGTTTCTCAGCATTCATTCCTATGGATGAGCTCAGTGGGCTGTTGGCAATCCAAGGTGCTCATTGGAGGTCCGGAAAAAGTTACTAGTAAAATGTTAGTGTGTCTTTCAAGGAAGGACCTCTCTCCAAGTCAGGCTGACAGATCATAATGAAGTTGGTCTGGTGGGAATTTACCCAAAATGAGTAGGCGTCTTCTGTATTACTATGATAAAGATGTTATACATAAAACTTCTGGAAAATGACTCGCTTATATATTAGAAAATTTATAAATTTTTATTTTTGTTTTTTAATCTTCGCATTAATAAGGATTTAATCTTGAGAAACCTCTAGGTGGGTACTCCACGGTGTTCCCGGCTGAGGTATTTGCCATTAAAGTCTGTGCTGAGGAAAGTTTGCGTGATGCTAATGTAACAATGTCATACGCAATGAAAGCGTTGTAGGCCGTCAGAACTACCTGTTCGATTGTCAAGGAATGTAGGAAAGACTTGAGCGACTTTTCAGCACAACAAAATTCAGCTGTGTTGGGTGCCTGGGCATGTAAGGATTGAGGTCTATTGTTGATACCCCAAGATTATCCTGCACTTCCTTCAGCTTCGCTCTCTTAATCAGGCAAAGCTGAAAGTGGCTCCTCATGAAGCTCGTGGCTTCGGGATTGCTTGTTCCCAATTGAAGAAACCTTGGCCTCATTAGACCGGCACACTAACAAAGGATGGGTCCAGGGTCCTTGCAGAATCAGCATAATGCGTTATCTGAAAGTATTAATTGGTGCATGTGTTTATTCAGCCTACAAGGGCCTCTTAATAGAACCAATATTAGCCTTATTTCCCTTCGGCTGAATGCCCCTGGTAAATTTAAATAAGTGTCTTTTAATAAAAACCTTAGCTTGCCTCTGCCGTGGTGTTCTTTTTCACCATTGCAGACGTTGGTCTTCTATCCAATCCTTGATAGAAACTTGAATGAGGCTCCTGGACAAATTACAGAAGAGCTCCGGCCTATAAAGGTATTCTTCGAATCCTCCCCCGCCAGGGCACCAGTCCTTTCGTTAACAAGCAACCCCGCATATCCCGGCACCTGCCAGCTTATTCCGAGCACTACGTCGGTTAGGGCAGATAGGCAGTCCCACATCACTATTGAGACAATTTTGTGTGAAGAAAGTGCTTTCAAGGCTGTCTGACTGACTGTATCATATTAACTCTAACAAAACAAAAATTAGATATGATACACTCACAAGACATACTATATTAATGCGGTTAATATAATTTTATGAAAGTGATAAATTTCTTTAAAACTTATAAAATTCCATTTCAGAGTTCTAACTTAAAGTTATATAGCTGTGTTGTATTCTTGTAGGCATCCTTGGTTCAGATAGTCATTTCAGAGTATAGTTACATTGGAGTCCAGAAGATAGCGTTATTGAAGTTAGCATTATTAGTACTTAACGACACTAATTCCGTAGAGTTTAAAGAAAATCGTTGAAATCGTTTTCAAGAACATTCCAAAACTTTCAAAAACCTATTGTGTAATCTAGCAATGCTAAAAAAATGTATATTAATATTATATAGGCCGTTCAAAGTACTAAAGTGATATTTTAGAGGATTGTTTAGAAGAGAAGCCCCCCAAAAATTCAATTTACTTGGGCAAAATTTCAAATAAAAGTGATTGGTATCCATAAGTGTGTAGATATAGTTTAAAGAAAATTGTTGAAACTTTTCAAGAAAATCGGGAAAAACTGAAAAAAAAGAAGAAGAAAATTCAATGAATTCACACTTCCGGTTGATGGGATTTTCCCGGAAGTGTAAATTCCCGGAAGTGTAAGATACCTAACTGTCGTGGGTACCTAACTGGAATACCATTTTTGAGCTGTCTGGATTTCATTCTCGAGATATTTTATTCACACGCCTACACAAACACCCATTGACTCACACATACAGATCTTTTGCTAAAAAAGTTTTACCATTTTCACGAGACCTCTTAAACGTGTTGTATTTCCGTTAAAAACTCAGTTTCGAAACTTTGTTATGATCGCACTACTTCCTCATTCTAGGTGTAAAAAAAAAGAAAGTAAAAATATAATATTCAATGCTGAATAAAATGTAAAAATGTAAAATGTCATACTTCTTAGGTTGCTACTTTACTCTCTTGAAAAATAAATATTATGCACTTTCCACGTAATGTAATTAACTCTATCCATTGCATTTTTTCAACCAATACTAACATCATTTGCTCGGATAAATAGATATCAACTGAAATCTAAATTTTCAAAAATGATAAAATCGCCTCTTCTTATAAGAATTTAAAAAAAAAGAGAATATTTTTAGAGCAAGAATGAGATAAACATTTGAAATATCATAATCTATGTCAAAAAATGTTCGCAATAATATCAAATATCTAAAAAAAAAAAAAGTTTTGATCTCTCCCGAATTAATCGCAATTGCAAAATATTTATAGAATGGTATATTTATTATAGATATCACACCTACTTAGATCAAGTAAATAATATTTATTATTCTTAAAATAAAATAAAAAAAAAATTAAATTTAGAAAAGGTCATTGTTACAAATGAATATATAAAAATAAAATTGTAGTTAAGACGCATGCGCTAATGAATGTGTTAAATGTATAGTAGAGACAAGTGGCGGCAACATCTGATCGCCTTGTGTCACCCACCGGCAGGTTTTTTTTTACCCTCCTTCATCATTTTCAGTCGTGTTACAACCATCGCACAGTAGATATCGCTACATAACTGATACTTTACTGAATTCAGTACAACTTTTATTTTACACGTTAATCTCATTTAAAAAACTAGCAGCAATGTCTCGAAGCAAAGCAGGTTGGTTTTTATTATTTTATGTAATTAATTTGTTTTTAGATTAAAATGGTGGAAATATTTTTTTTTTTTTTTTTTTAATATATTTTTTCTAAAAGATACAATTATTATTGGCCACAAAGGAGAGTTAAACATTTTAACATTTTCTTTAAACGGTAAAAAAAAAGAAAAAGAGGTTTTGTAATTTCAACAATATATTATACTCGTATATATAGAATTATTTGATTATTTGTGATTTGAGTAAATTTATTGAGTTTTAGTTGGATTATAATTAGATATTAGCCCATTTGAAAGATATGCACATATGTTGAATATGTGGATGGCCCGCAATGCTGGATAACATTTGGGATTTCATCCGTTATTGTATGTAATTTTTATTGTTTTTGACTGGTTTCGAATTCTCATCCAAGTTGCTTTAACGTTTATATTTCTGTTACATACCACACTTTCGTGATGTGTGATAGAATACATAAAGTTGAAGTCAAAACTTTACACGGACTTGTTAGCTTTACATAAGCATGCTATAAGACGGCTAAAATACTAGATATGTATATATTTTATACATAGTGCAAACCGTTTGGTTAGAAGAAGCAGTTTCTTTAAAAAAAAGAGAGAAAATACGCAATAGGATTTATCTACACTCTTTTCTTTATTTCTTCTTTGATGCTTATTTTTGTAGGATTCTTTGGGTCAGGATTGTTAAAGACCTTTTTAGTTTTTCCTAAACGTTTTGGGACGTATCCCATATTCAATAGGAAGTCTATTTAAGAAAATAACAAAAACATATTTTTTTTTTTTTTTGTAAACATAATATTAGAGGAACTTGATTTTTATTATTATTATTATTATTATTTTTTTTTTTTATTAAACAAACAATTGATTATTACTTACATAATTATAGCTACTTACCGTATAATAGATACCTTACTGAAGATGGTGTACGTACATGAACGTTTAGGGAAAAACTAAACAATCCCTTTTGTAACAATGCTGACCCAATAAACCTCAATAAAAATAAGCATAAAATAAGGAAGGGTCGACAAGAAGATGGAATACAATTGAATATTTCTTGTTGGTGAAAGGGGAGGTATTAAGTCTAATGCACGTTTTATTATTATTATTATTATTATTATTTTAAAGAAGACACAATTTGATTATTATTAGTATTATTAGAGACATTTTCTTGTGGTAGCCTACTTCATTTGTGGTCATTGACCGGTTTCGGGCGTTCGCCCATATTCAGGATGCGTTTTTCAGAACAGTGTGACAACACAGATTTGCTCTGTGCAAGTCTGTGTTGTCACACTGTCTGAAAAACGCATCCTGAAGATGGGCGAACGTCCGAAACCGGTCGATGACCACAAAATAAAGCAGGCTACCATGGAAAATGGTCTCTGATGCTTTCCAGCTCTGTGGAACCAACCACCACAACAATTATTATTATTATTTGTCTGTGGGGAGGGACCAAACCCTATGCTATCCAAAGCCTCACTGTCCCCCAAGAAAAACAACAACAATCCAGGCCCGAATCTAATCCATCTAAGATTCATCGCAGTTCGAATAATTCGGACAATAACCTTAAGCGGAAATAGCCTAAGCTCTTCCACAGACTTCCTATTCCACCAAAAAGCCCTGAACCTAATTTCCTCACAACCAATCATAAGATCAATGATAAGATGGATGGGTGTTTCTTCCTCTGTTCTCACATACTCTATAAAATGGATCCGGCATGAGCCCTATTACAAAAGGGATTTTTTTAGTTTTTCCCTAAACGTTTATGTACGTACCATTTTCCTTAGTATTACCTTAAATGTCGCCTTAAACCATAATGTCCAGTAAGAGATCTAACCAGATTACTGAGAGAGCTTCGTGGAAAAACACAGCTCCAGGATTAACTTTTGTATCCACCAAAATGTGATCCTTTTTAAATTCCTCTAATACCACGCTTCTCTAACTCCAAGGAGTCGTACATTTTTCTCGTTTTCTATACCTCTTATTAAAAAAAAATAAATTGTATACCACGTAAAATTCACTGCGTAATATATTGAAATAACAAAAGCTGCTGTGAAACACTCACATTACTTTCTCTTACTGCAATTCACATAATTCTAATTGACAGATATTTTTGTCGCTATAGTTTTAGAAACTTAAACCATTTAAAAATCATTTTTTTTAGAGAAGTATGTATTGGATCCCAACTCCAACAATTTCCTGGTGATAAACTGAAAATTCATTCCGAAAAATATCACACTTTTAATCCGCAGTTTTTTCTTCAAACATGCAATTTTGCGAACACATTTAATTCAATAGATCGAAAGGTCGCAGTACATTGGCCCCCTCGTCAAAAAAAAAACACATTTATTCGCTCATTAATATTACATAGAAATTAAAACAATAAATAAATTCAAATAACAGTTTAAAAGGAAGCCTAAACGCCTTCTCTTCCACTTAAAAGCAATTTTCTTTATAAAAATTTTTTCAAGTAAATGTAAAAGAGCTACTTAGAAATTTAAAAAAAAAAAAAAAAATCATGGAATATATCCTTTTAGTAAATGTACTTCCGGTTTATGATAATTCCAACCGAAACGTTACTCTGTTAAAAATATTGTCGTGATATCCAAACAGAATATTATCAAGTTTGAATATCCTATGATTTTTTTAGTTTCTGAATTAGATTTGACCGTAGACATATACGCACACACACACACACACACACACACACACATACATACATACATACATTACACAAACAAACACAACTACTCATTCTTCGCATAAAGAGAGAGAGAGAGATAAATCGCTAAAAATTCACTTTTTTTGTGCTCGGAGAGCTGAAAATCAATTTTGTAATTGTAATAGAACAGTACAGAAGCGGGGGGGGGGCCTCATTCCACTGCGGCCTACAATTGAGCCCCCAGCTTTGCCCTCCTAATCAATCCTAGCTAAGCTGACAGCGGCTCCGTCATGAAGCTTTCAGCTTCGGGATTGCCCGTCCACAATTGAAGAAACCTAATCCTCGCCAGGCCGGCGCACTCACAAAGGATGTGCGCCGGGGTCTCCTCCTCTACCTTGCAGAATCGGCATACTGCACTATCCGCAAGTTGTAGGTGGTGCATGTGTCTATTCAGCCTACAATGCCCTGTTAGTAGACCCACAATTAACCTTATATCCCTTCGGGTTTGGCTTAGTAGGTCTTTGGTGAATTTAGGCAAATGTCTTTTAATGAAGAGCTTTGCCTGCCTCTGTCCTGGTGTTCCCTCCCACCAACGCAGACGCTGATCTTCTATCCACCCCTTGATAGAAGTTTGAATGAGGCTCCTGGACAAGCCGCAGAAGGGTTCGGGGCCTATAAAGGTATCCTGCGAACCCTCCCCGCCCTCTCATTGCCCAGGAACCCCGCATGTCCCGGCACCCAGGCGAGTGTCAGTTTACTCCGAGTACCCACCTCGGTGAGGGCAAGTAGGCAGTCCCACACCAGTCTTGAGACTATTTGGTGTGAGGAAAGTGCCTTCAGGGCTGCCTGACTGTCGGAGTATATGGCCACTCTTCTACCCACTATCCTTTGCCTTATAATCTCCCTAGCGCAGAGTTGTAACGCCACGACTTCAGCCTGAAAGACCGTGGCGTACTTCCCTAGGCTGGCCTTAATTTTAACTTTGGGCCTGCCCCCAAAGTCAGAGTTTTTGTAATTGTAAAGAAAAGTAAAAATATAACTTTGATGATCTCACATTAAATACAATATTTTATCTTGAACAATAAGCGAAAGGAAAAAAAAGATATTTAGATTTAAAAAGATTAATTCTGTAATTTAGTTCTAAAAGAGCCAATGTCAATTTTTCACGCAAATGAGTTATTGGATCTTACGAGCTTTTTTCATTGAGTTCTAATTTTATGCTATAACGGCCAATGTTTAAGTCTAACAATGTGAAAGATATACTCGTATTATATATATCGAAAGGGCCCAAACTCATACAAGAATTTATCTTCTAAGATAATGAAAAAATGGCCAATGTCAGAAAAAAAATAAACGGTGGCACCTACAAGGTATCATAATTAGTGTACATTAATCATCACTGACCCCAGTTGACAAAGAAAAAAAAAACATAATCCTGGGATTCTTAGTTTTTTTAAGTACATCTCACAAAAGAAAGTGTTAAATTTTCAATGGTCATTTAAGATTTTTGTCATTGGCCCTTTTTAGAACGAAGCCACAGAATTAGTTCCGACTTTTATCAGCTAAGTTATTATAATAAAATATCTTTTAATAATGACTAAGAATGTAAACAAATAAGTCGATATTATATTAATTTGTTAATATCATAATAAGAATTAGAATATTCTAGTAATTACATTTTTTTAATCAAAAAAAAAAAAAAAAAATGAAGTGATAAGCCTTAAAAGTGAAAATTTTTTACAGAAGTTATGCGAAATAAAACAAAAAGCAGGAACTAATTGTAATTAATCATTATTTTTCTTTTAATTGCTTACAATGCTGCAAGAGAAAATGCTGATCCATTGAGTTTTAAATAATCTTTACCAGTAAACACTTTCAATATTGAATATATTTTTGAAACAATTAAAAGAAACTTCATAATTAATTATTGAAGTGATTTTTTTTTTAAATAAAAAATAGAAATTCTGTTGTTGGCTTTTAAATAATCTAATTTTTCCTTAAATTAAAACAGATATTAATGAGTATTTTTATTACTTTCTATTACATACCATATTATCTCAATAATGATATAAATAATATTATCAATATTAAAATGACAATTTTGATCATCAACTCGTTCTCTTTTTAGTAAATTAAAATAACCTTAATTTTAAGTGATCGTTGATTTTTTTCAGGCTGATTATCATTTTGTTTTCTTGCTGATCGATATGACGTAAGACCTTTTACTTCTTTACAGATTATTTTGATACGAAACATACATACACATTTCTTTTAATTTTACAATAATATTTTAGAAATCTTTAAAAACTGTATTTTTTAAAAAAATTTGTTTTATTTTTCCCTTAATATTATATGTTTGTAAAATCGTACGTAATAATGAAACTAAGGTTTAGAAATACCCCTGACTGCGCATGCTCTCTATGAAACACCTAAAAATTATTATTTTTTTTTTTTCTAGAAAATGTTTCAAATTGAAATGACAAATTTTATGCCAAGTTTAAAGAAAAATTACTAGAGGTAATTCTTTCTGTGAAGCTATGTTCGCAAGTTTAC
Organism: Triatoma infestans; assembly: GCA_011037195.1. Classification (NCBI taxonomy): domain Eukaryota; kingdom Metazoa; phylum Arthropoda; class Insecta; order Hemiptera; family Reduviidae; genus Triatoma; species Triatoma infestans. The sequence continues at coordinate 9,900 of JAAEAF010012876.1, forward strand.
TTGGGAACGGATTTGTCTTAATAATTTTTTTTTTCATTCTTTTGTTTTTTGTGAAATTGAAAATAAACATTCAAACATTGCTGTGAAAAACTCAGACAACTTTTTTTTTTCTAAGGAATCACAATTTATTCTAAGGAATCTTCTTCAAAAACCTTGGAACGTTTACTAGGTGATAGATTTGGTATTGATTGGATATAGAATTGTTAGGAAATGATACTTCGGAAATTAGTACCGTGTGAAAGACAATATCGTTGATTAGTTAAGATTCAATAGCAGGTTAAATTGGCAAACCGATAATGAAAAAAATGCAGAAAATCTGGGAAGCACAAAGAAAGCCAGCAAAGAAGATATGTAGAATAAAGGTGTGTATATATAGGCAGAATAGCCCCGCCTATTGAAGATAGTTTTTAATATACTCCAAGTTTAAGAATTTTGATTTAATCTTATTTATGTGAGTTTTGATCTACATTTATAAAAAAAAAAAAAAAAATGACTCCAAGATAAACAAGACAACAGTTCAAACTACTTCCTGTGAATTAATAATAAATCTTATAAATATGGACTATCCCTTCCACTTCAATAATGTTTGATACGTTATCAGGACAATTGCTCGTTATTAATAATAATTTAAATCATGATTATTATTATTTAAATAGAAACAATGAAAAAGAGATAACTCTACAATTTCTTGAATATTAAATTAAATTATAAAAATTGTATATACATAATTAAATAATACCTTAAGAAAGGAAGTAAGTCATTTTTTTAAAAAAAGTGTTTAAACGATCATTATATAATTTTAAGAACAAAACCAAAATTGTTCTCGGTTTCAAATTGAAATGACAAATCTTATGCCAAGTTTAAAGAAAATTACTGGAGCTATCTTGTCGTTTTGTCTGTTCAATTGTCAATCTAGCGGTTTAATTGTCAATCACTCTGTTTATTTGGTACCAGCATCACACTGAAATTATTCAAAATAAATTTCAGAATTTGATAGAAAACTAATGGGTCTGTGGAGGACGGGATTAGCTCAGTGATACCGCTAATCATTTGTAGGTGATGGTCTCGGATTCGAGTATAGTAGTGCTAGCTATAGATATTCTCTTGCTAGGGACTTCTATAATTCGCCATCCAGTGAATGTAGTGTTATGTCTGCAGCGAGAGAACACTACTCGAATACTGCAGTGCACTGAGAACACTACAGCCATTAATGACCATGATGTAGACGCACCATTTAAAAAAATGTTATTTTTTTTTTGAAGCATTATATATTTTCTTTTTTCTTCCTTTAATAAGAAATAAGAAAAAACAAAAAATATTGTGATCGTATAGAAAATAAGAATTTCGAACTTAAATTATTAAATAAATAAAAATTCATGTAGTTTTGCCTGGTCCATACTATCATTTCAGTTTGATATTCATTGAATCTCTTATAAGAAGGAAGTATGAGATTGTGGAAATTGGGCAGATTTTTACAATTTCAGTTTGTTTTGACCTTGATTACATTTCAAAGCGTATAGATTAAGAAAATGGTTTTTGATTGCTGCTAATCTCAGAAACTATGGTCCAGATATCAGTGTACTTCAGCAAATTTAAATATGTATGCATATCTTTTTATTTACATATACATTTGTTGTGTTAATGTTAGATTTGTTTAAATCAAAACATTAATGCAGGTTGCAAGTAGATCTAGTTGAAGCTTATGTTAACGCAGGAGGTCGTAATCATAATTGGATGACACTTTTCTACGTCCAATTATGTAGAATTTTACCAGTAATTTACTAAAATATTATTTGTAACATAATTATTTAATAATATTAATATATGAATATGCGTATTAACATGTAACAAAAGTCTCTTACAATTCAAATATGGTTTGTTTACCACCTACTAAGTTTACTCCTCGAAACACACTGGCCATCATTTTCTACAACTTGAACCCATCAATGAGCCAACAATTTTCATGCCTTTCCGATGCCTGGTGCTTGGCAAAAAACTCCATTTTTCACACCCTGTTTTCATTTCCTCCATATTTTTAAATTTTTTACCATGTAAAAAGTGGGCTATGGAGCGAAACTGATAGTATCAGAGGTTACCAAATCTGGGCTGTAAGCTGCGTGAAGGAGCAGCACAAAATTCAAATCTTCAATTACATTTGACGTGACATGTGTGGTCTTGCGTTGTCATGTTGAAGGAATACAGTTTTACAATAATTCAGGAGAGATATTTTGCATCCAAAACGGAGTTTACGCGTTCTAGCTGAGTAGAATAGAGTTTCGATGCAATCGCAAGACCGTCACAAACTAGCTCAAAATGACATCCTCTTAGATCCACCACACGCACAGCATCACTTTTTTCTCAAATCTTTCTCTTCACGGAACTGTATACCAGCTGGCTGACCTGATCTAATCCATTGTTTTTGGTTTGTTTTTTGTTGAAATAAACCCACTTTTCATCGTAAGTAATAATAATTCGTTGTGGTGGTTGGTTCCGCAGAGCTGGAAAGCATCAGAGACATTTTCCGTGGTAGCCTGCTTCATTTTGTGGTCATCGACCGGTTTCGGGCGTTCGCCCATCTTCAGGATGCGTTCTTCAGACAGTGTGTCAACACAGACTCGTACAGAGACTTAGCTTCACACTAACTGAGGTGTTTTTTTTTTAAAAATACTAAACTCTTAAACTAGGTAAAGGGATGTGGCCAGATGGGTGGGAAAACACGTGTTTGGGTTGTTAAATGGCAAATTCTTTTCTTACAGTGGACGCGTGGGTCTAATCTTTAAACTCTGTTGTTGCAGGGAGACTTATTTCACAATTAACTAACCAAAATATTAAGAATATACAAAAAATAAAAAATAAGATACACAAAATAAATCTAAATAAAATTAAACAACGATTAAACTAACATTTTAAAATTCATTCATTCGTTTAAAACTGAACGATTTTTTATATAATTAAGTTAAGTTTTCCAGTTCCAAAGAATTAAGAAATTCCAGTCATTCTTTCACTTTTTCACGCAACCCTCACATCCTCGCAAGCATGTATACCTAATTATGTTTTCTTATATAATTAAGTTTTTTATTATGCATCCCACAAACCATGTCACATCATCACTCACATACATCATCCAAATACGCAATTTTTTTTTTTTTTTTTAAATATATATATCTAAACTAGTAAAGTTATATGTACATAGTAGATTTAAAACTAAACCTAACCTTAAAATCTATTTAAGAACTATTTGTTGCGTGTGTAATTGTGTTTCTGTTGCTATTGTGGGAAGAGTGTTCTGAATAATGGTTCACTAGCAAATTTTGTCTGTTCATTTATTAAGTTTTGTGTTTTTCGTTTATATATTTCGAGTTGTTCTACTATGTCAAGTCGTCGTCCTTTGTGGCCAGAGTGTATTAGTTTCATCGTGGTCGTTATGTCATCGGGTTTGTGTTTGTTAGTTTTTAGGTGATTGGCGTAATTTGAGTCAACTTTGTCGTATTTGTATGATCTGATGTGTTCGGTAAATCGTTCCTTGATTTTTCTGCCGGTCTGCCCCACGTAAATGTTGTCACAGTCTGGGCACTTCAACTCGTAGACCCCACTGCTGTCATACACGTCAGTGAACTCGGTACGAGTGCGGAGTTTTTTGCCTAATTTGTTGTTTGTCCGGAAGGATGTCTTAATGCCCAGTTTTTTGAAAAAATTTGTGAGTTTGTACGTGTGGCTTCCAATATATGTGAATGTGGCGAATTTGTCCGCTGTTTTTTTGTCAGTTCTACTTCGGTGGTGTGGTTCGTTTTTGAGGAGTTTATTAACGATGTTTGTATTGTACCCATTGTTTTCAGCTATTTTGTAGATTGTCTGCAATTCTTGTGTGTGGTTCGCGGGTGTGAGGGGTGTGTATTTAAGTCTGTTCGTTAGGTGTCTAAGTGCAGCTAGTTTGTGAAACCGGTCGATGATCACAAAATGAAGCAGGCTACCACGGAAAATGTCTCTGATAATAATAATTCGTTTGATGAAACGAAAATCAATTCATCAAGTTTTCAAGAAGGGTTTTACAGACTTCGACTCGGCATGCGATTTGTTAGGGCATAAATTCATGTGGATGTTTGGGCAGCGTAAAGTAAGAGACTGTTATCGTGAGAAGTCGTGTGTGTTTTATGAAAGATTTTTTTCCATTTACGCATATATCCTCTTGCTAATGTTAGATTAGTTTAAATTAGGAGTGGTTAGAAAATCGCTACCACGCTTCCGTACGATTATACTACATTATCAAAAAATACTGTCTTTTTGATTAGAGTTGTTTGCTGGAGAGGGATTTCTGCAAAAAAGCTTGGGATTTTTGTGTTTTCTATTCCCAGAAAGTGGAACTGCAGCCTAAGAAGTCCTTCATACTGGATTTTCTCCGCTGCTTCGCTACGATCAAACCTGCAAAGACCCAAAGGTAACATGTACTTTTTACATGTCTATAGTAATCTGTAAGGAGTCCGCTGGTCGGTATCCTTCATGAAAAAAAATCAATTGAAAATTATTTAGTTCTGTCCATGTTGGAAAGTATAATATCTTTTATCCTGCCTTAACAGGTTTTAAGGGCATATATTTTTTATCAAATTATCTATTGTCACATTAATAGTAATAATAAAAAAATAAAAAATTCACTGGACTCCCAAGCGGAGGACCCGGGTTCGAGTCCAGCTGTGCTACCTTTAGATTTTTTTCTTCCTAGGAGCCTCTCTACAGCTCACTGTCCGGAAGCCGGCAGTACACTGAGAAGGCTCCGGGCGCCAATGACTATAGATGTTGACGCGCCTTAAAAATTAAAAAGTATATATAAAAAAAAATTAAAAAATCAAATATTTTTAACTTTAAAGTAGAAACACAGTTGCATTTTAATTAAGTTTGAAAAATATTGATCATTATATTTGATGCTGTTTGATCCAGTTATTACTTTATTATTGACGTTCTAAAACAATATGAAAGTTAGATTTTCCTAAAAAATTTTTTTAATTAAGTGTTAATTTATAATAATTGCAATAATTTTGTTTTCTTAATATTCGGATTATTTGTAATAAGGGAGTGTAATTAGATTTCTAGACTGCTCTAGAATTTGTGAAGAATATCTAAATAGAAAATGTTGACTTTGATGGCTATATCACAATCAATAGTTTCCCTTCCAACCCGCAAGACAAGGCCAGCGTTGACAGCCCTTACTTCTATGGCTTCTCCCACCTCAGGATTTCTTACTTAAGAAGTCGAGCTCAACAGAGACATACATAGAATTCTATCACCGATCTACTGTTTGACTTCACTACCTTGCACGTCACACAGTACCATAATACTCATTCTTACATATCTATCTATATATTAAGTCCTTTACTGGGTAAAATTAACAGTTCATGTTTAATTATAGTCTAGTACAAATTTGATTTTTTTTTTTATAATTCTCTCATTTCCGATCTACCAAAAATTCCCACAACTAGATTATGAGAGTTTCACATTGATTTTTTAAATTAAGGAGGGTTCTAATTTCAACTCTCATCAACCCTGAAGAGAAAGCAAACATACTTTACTAAAATATTGTGCATATTAAATTAAACAGATGTATAAATTCAATATCAAAACCGAGAATCCAACCGTCCTAGCGCTTTAAATGTTAGCATGAAGGCTACACCTTTAAACACTATGGATTGCAGCTCCTGCATTTGCATATATAGTCTTCTTTTTTTTTTTTTCTTTCATAGATAAAAGTAATTATCATACAAATAAGTTTTTTTATTATGATGGAAACATGTATTAGAAAAAATAGAATAACTTCAAAACAAAAGAAAAACCATAAAAGTTTTAAAAACATATTTTTTTTTTAAAGTAGAATTGCAAATAACATTTCTGTCAGATGCATTATTAATACACCAGCTATGGTGTAAAACTTATTGAAGAACAAATAAAGAAATATTCTATTTCACACTCATTATTATGAATCCATAATAACAAAGAATAAATAAATAAAACCTAATCTGATAGTTTAATAATATTGTAAAATGTTGTTAATAAATTAAAAAAATGTTCTGGATGGAGAACTTAATAAAGGGAAACTTCACAGTTCCATTTGTATCCCTAAAAACGGTTTTCACTGAAAAATGCTTCAAATAAAAGAAATAAGTGTATTGTATTTGGTGCGCTTTAAGAAAAATCTTTTATTTTCTTCTGTATTCTTTTTGGAAAAAAGAAACTGCTTTTAACAAAGCCACTTCCGGCACCAATTTCCCGGAATTCAATCAATTTTCCTGGAAATATGTTTCAAATAAAAGTGACGTAATTATTATACGATTTTTTTTTTTTTTTATTAATTTGAATGCGATATATTAAAAAAAACATCGCGAAAAGAGTTCCACTTCCGGTGACTGAAATCTACGTGTCGATTTTGGTGGTGAAAACGTAGTTTGGCCTTCTGCGATTTTTTTCCGAATGGTACATTTATAAGTTTTCCCCTTTAGAGTGATAACTTGATTTTTATCATCTAACACTATTAATTAGAAATAAATGTGTTGCAAAAATTCCAAGTTTAAAGAAAAAATAGCTGGTCCGGAAATGTGATTAACATTCAAAATAGGTCATTAAACTTAGTATTATTAACTTTATTACTAAAAACCTTAATTATGCCCAAGAAAATCCCTTTATTGGGGATTTTTTGTATGTTTATTTTTTTTTTTAACCAAAAACTGGTTTTTCCCTCCGATTAACCATTGTTAATTATAAAATTACAAAAATTGACCGAAGTACCATTCATTATAGGCAGGTTATAATTAGGCTATGTTGGAAAGTATATATATCTTTTATCCTGCGTTAACAAGTTCTTAAGGGTATAATATTAAATCGAGAGACAAATAGTATGAAAAATTAAGATATTATCATTATTATAAGACGCGGAATATCCTTAATATCTTTATAATTAGGAATACAACTAGGATTGCGTTTATAGAGATTATTTCATTTGGTTATATTGCTGTTTATTGGTTAGCACATTGTATTCGAGCATTAACTGCCGGCGAATTATGGTAAGGATGGTATTGTACATATACAATACATGCATGTATACTACACTACGTATGAAACAATCTGAAACTGCTACTTACAATTCAGGTTTCTCGCCCTTCCAATCAATCGGAATCAAAATATACGTACATACTCAGTGAACTACAATGACCTTTTAATGAAGAAGAAAGTAATATATGCTTGTATTATAACTTTACAGTACATGCAGGTGCGTTACAACTTTTTCGTTAGAAATTAACAAACTAATAACATAATAATTCAATATTTATAAAATTAAAAAACAAATCCCCGGGGCGGTTGTTGGTGGTGTAGTGGTTAGTGAGCACTGGGAGCTCCCCAATTCCAGTCCGCGTATATTTGCTAAATTTATATTCATTTAAAAAATGTTAATAGTAAATTAGGTGCTTCTGCCGCCGCCCGCGACACCTAATTTGGTAACTGGACGTTTAAGCCCGCTTGAAAAAATAGGCATTACTTTACTTTTAAAAAAAAAAGAAATTTTAAGAGGCAGTCAAGTGTAACATGTTAAATATGGCAGGTTTAGCTGAGAATCTTTTCTAGACAGCTGTCCTGAACTGGTTATGCCTTGTTTCAAGTCGGGATAAATGCTTTCAACTGGATCCTTTCGAAAAATTAAAGGCAATTTCAATCAAAAATCAAGGTGTTATTTTATTAGCGCAAAAATGATTAAGAAGGCTTTACTAGAATGTTTGCTTTTTCCACAAGTATATCTTCTGTTATACAAAATCTGAGTACAATCTAAACAAGTTTAGCGGATGATATGGATACAAGCAGCGGCAGCATGTACTTTACAAATAATATTTTTTTCATTAATATAAAATTTAGCAGTTACACTATATGGAGCACTCCCAGTTACAAGACCATGCTCACAACCATTACACCAAACCGGCTCCTAGATCAAAACGAATGAATTTATATTATAATAGGGGT